>CM073774.1:105511188-105684274 GCA_037158775.1 Hetaerina titia
TCAACATCAAATTGTTTGGTGAAGTGCGGTAAAATTTATAAATAAATTACTGAAATTTTGACCGCTGCTTACGGTGATAATGCTCTGAAGAAAACAAACGTTTTAAAGTGGATTAAGCGTCCTAAAGATGACCGCGGATGATGCAAGCCCGGGAGGGCATTTAATCACCCGCGTTGACGCAAGCATTGATCGCGTGCGGGCCCTTGTCCTTACCGATCGTCGAAAAACTGTCCGAATGATATAACTGATGAACTGAATTTAGGAAAATCAAGAGTGCACACTATTCTAAACGGACATGATGGGTGGATGGATCCTTCACCATGACAATGCACCCGCACATTCAGCATTCGCCATATATTCATCAGTTTCTGGCAAAAAATTTAATCCCCATCCTTAATCATCCTTCTTATTCACCAGATCTCGCCCCCTGAGACTTTTTCCTATTGCCAAAATGCAAAAATGTGATGAGGGGACATATAGTAAATGGGAAGATGCGAGCACAATAAAGCAAGAAATGACGAGACAACTAAACTAGTCTAACTGCCGAGAGGACTTTCAAGGGTACTTTAAACAGTGGAAAAGAAGACGGAATGCATGGATGCATAACAACGAATGGAGAGTACTTTGAAGGGAACAAAATCGATGTAGACTAAATTTTGCAAAATAAAGTTTTTATGGCCTCAGTTCGCGTATTTATTGGACAGAACTTGTACACTTCTCCTGCTTCCGTTGGATTTTTTACATCAATCCTCTCTCCTCTCTCCAATTGCTGGTATTTTCCCCTTCGTTTTTTCCTTGCATTGTGCTTTTTCTATTCTTCTCCGCGTCCAAAACTCAAAATTGTGCAATCTACCTCCATCATCTTGCTTCAGTGACGATGTTTCTACACCACACAAGTTACGTTCCATCTAAGTTTTCTAAACATCCTTACTCAACATTTCTGTCATCATTTCTCGCCGTCTTTTTTAAGTTTCTTTGCCAAATTCAATTCCTCTTCTTATGTCCCGGATAATTTGACCATATCGTTCTAAAAACATTCATAAAAACACCATTTCAGAGAGTAAAAATCATTCTCCTCGACCGGGATTCGAACCCGGATCCCTCGATATCCGGCCGAGTGCTTTAACCACTTAAGCTACCGAGACGTTCTCTTACACTCTGAAATTTTGGGGCCTCTAAAGGAACAAGATCGGGTTCGAATCCCGGTCAAGGCGAATGATTTTTACTCTCTGAAATGGTTGCATTATAATGCACACATAGCGGGTGACTCCGTTAAAGTTACTGTTACAGTTTCTTGAAATTCATAAAAAGAGGTGTAATGTTCCATCTGCCCTAGTTTATGACCTTCTACGTATTTTCACGCTTAACTTGGCATTCTCCTCTCTCGACCGCCACACAATCGACTTTAAAAATTTCCCGCCCACTTCCGTCTCCAGCTCATGCCTCTCATATCTCCACCTCTACATACGCGTACTCATGTATAATGAAAATAAGAGGTGATGATAAGCATCCCTGACCTTCCCCCTCTTCCTAGCACTGGCCATTCTACCCGTCACACGCACTTGAACAATCTGAGAAATGTACAGGTTGCAGATACGTTGCCTATCCCTCCATTCAATGCACTCAGCGTTGCTTTCATTACTGACGTTTTCATAAATCAAACCACTTTACTTTTCCACATAAATTTTTTAATTTTCACGACCCAGGTTTCGTTATAGCATGACATCATCAGGTAAAAATGACTGACTGACTGATGCTTAAGTACTGCGCCGTTAGGCGCATTTTATACCGATACCCAGCTATGCTGATAAACGGTCGTGTGATATAAGTGGCTTAAGGGCAAAATTAAGCTAACGAGTATATGTAAGTGCAGCTGATGTCAATTTTATATTTGATGAAAATTAGGATTCATTTAGACTTGTTTTGGCACGTTTGTATTTGAAATGGGGATTATCAGAATAGTCCCATAAAGGTTCTATGAGAGACGGTAGCCTTTCTTCTCAAAGTGTAGAAATTCGGGAGTGAAGTCGCTGGTGTGGCCACAATCTCTCAAGTGCTTGGCGAATGGTGATCAGGTGGCGAATGGTGATGTCAGGTGGGCTTTTTGCAACATTGTATTGACCCTATCCTTCCAGCCTGCTAATTATCTAATTGATTTTTATCTAATCTAATTATCCAATTATTGCTAATTTGTCAATATTACCAATCCTCCTTCTCCGCCTCAAACCATAGACTTTTAGCCCCCCTCTTCCTAGCTCAACCAATCCTTTCTGGCATTTCTGGCCATCTGGCCTTAAGGTCTGGCACGCTGGCCTGATACATAAACTGCTCAAAACTGATATATCAATATATCTAACTAAGATCATCCACTCTTTTATTACTAGCCGCACGTTCTTTGTAGCTGTTAACAATGCCAGATCAACTACCCGATCCATCACAGCAGGCGTCCCTCAAGGAGCCATTCTATCACCCGTTCTTTTTAACTTTTTCATTAACGATCTCCCCTCACACCCAAAAACTGAAAGCTACCTCTATGCGGATGACACTGCTATAGCATCAACTTCCTTCGACCCAAATCATGCTGCAGAAAATATCCAAGAACACTTAGACAGCATAGAAAACTGGATGAGCGAGTGGAAACTTACCTTAAACCCAACAAAATGCATCAACGTCAAATACGCCAGAAAATGGAAGAAACCTAACAACACCCCCATTTACTACGCCAAGGAAAAGATCCCCCAGGCATCATCTGCCAAATTTCTTGGTGTACAACTGGACAAAAAACTCACTTGGCAAGCGCACACCCAATATGCACTTAACAAGGCCAACGCGGCCTTTTTCTCAATCTATCCCCTCATAAAGCGCACGAGTCCCCTCCGTCTTCTTACTAAGGTACTTCTGTTCAAATCCATGATACGACCTATCTTAACCTACGGTTATCCAGCCTGGGGATCAGTAGCTGCAAAAAACCTGAACAAACTGACACGCTTTCAAAATAAAATCTTGCGAACTCTCACTAACGCCCCTTGGTTCGTCCGAAACTCAGACATTCACAAGGACCTCTAAATACCAAACCTACCAACCTATCGAAGAGACCTAGCCCTGTCATTTCAGCAAGCAATAGGAAATACTGGTAACCCTCTCATAGAACCTTTATGGGACTATTCTGATAATCCCCATTTTAAATACAAACGTGCAAAAACATGTCTAAATGAATCCTAATAATCACCAAATAGTATACTCGTTAGCTTAATTTCGCCCTTAAGCCACCTATATCACACAACCGTTTATCAGCATAGCTGGGTATCGGTATAAAATGCGCCAAACGGCGCAGTACTTAAGCATCAGTCAGTCAGTATTTTTACCTGATGATGTCATGCTATAACGAAACCTGGGTCGTGAAAATTAAAAAGTTTATGTGGAAAAGTAAAGTGGTTTCATTTATAAAAACGTCAGTATGAAGATTTTCCACCAAGTTACGCCAGAAACTGTTTTATTTAATGCATTCATTAATTCCACCAAAATTTCATATCACACAGTCAAAGTTTTTCACGAAACTGATTATTTAAAGCTTTCAAAACGGTGCATGGCGATGACAGAGCTGCAATGATCAAGGCTGATAACAGTATATTTATTTCTTCTTCGTGATTCACTCTATCAAATGGCTTCTCGAAATCCACGAAAGGAAGAGATCCATCCTGATTGTTGCTCTAGGTTCCTTTCCATTAGTTACCTCATTGCTGCATAGTGGCATCAGACATCCCCCTCCCCTTCCTAAAACCATACGAACCATCCCCTAAATAATCATTTTTCCTGCTCCCCATCTTTTGAATGATGATTCTGAGAATCAGTAGATGCACGCGAAATCAAACTTATAATTCTGTACCTCTCACAAATGACTCATTTTTCCTTTCTTTGCGTTGGAAATAAAACTGATCAAACGATACCTTCCGGTCAAATTCCTCCTACATAAATGCTCTGAAGTAATCCATAAAAAGTTTATTTGTAAATTAATCCGTAAAAGTTTATTTGATAGTTGTGTCCATCCAAAAACCTACCTTAACCGATAGATTACCTAATAATAATCCATAAAAAAACTCTTCCTTCCGCGTTTTCCTAAACCTTAGGGTTTTGCGGGAATGTTATCCACAGCCTTATTTAATTCACTTTCACGAATTGTTTGCGATTCGCCATTCAAATATAGCTGGACCTAAGCTATCCCCACCCACCTCATATTTTGTATGTCCAAAATTGCCTCCCCAATATTATTGTCAAATGATCCTCTCTGCACATTCCTTCCATCTATTTAGAGTCTTTTGTATATCTTTGAGCCTGTGCTTGGAAATTTCCTCCTTATTTTCTAATATCGTCTTCACAATACTGTACAGCCTATCCATTTCAGTCACCCTATGTAGATTCTAAAATACCTGTTATTCCCTAATGAAATAAGTGAACAATATTATTTACTATTAAAACTCCATTTTAGAATTAATGAATACTCCCTAAACTGATAGAGATTCAACAATTTTGGGAGAAATTTGAGGTAGCCATGTAGGTATACTTTTTTAAAGACCATAAGCTGATTAATTTTGGGTTATTTCAATGCTTCTTATGCTCCAATTACATATTCTTTTATCGACTAATATGGTGAACTTATTCAGAAAATCAAGGAAGGGAAAACCAAGAGAAATTATGGAAAATAATGCGCATTAATTCCAATTATCATATAATATACGATGAAGATACTATTAGAAATTTTCGATACCAGTTCGTGCCGTTTAATTGGCTCTGAATGGAGCATATCCAAATTACTTACAGTTTAACTGTAAGAACGACTTCTTTTCTGTTTGCCACGGAAATGTTATAATTAGTCTACCAATATGATCTCTGTTGTATATGTTTGCTTTTACATCAGAAAGGTTGGCTTCTTTTTGCAAAAGAAGCTTGTTGTCGTGATGGTATAAATCTATTCCTTTTGAATCGCCCACTTAAATGTCTTCGAGAAGTATTTACTAACGACGTATAGAGGGCACGACAATCATTGTAAGAAGCAGTACTAACTTGCGGCAAGATATCAAACTAAGTCAAGGAGTCTCCGTCGTTTAGTCGCCCTAGACGTCACATGGAAGGTAAACAAAACACCAGTACAATTTATTTGCGTGTTTGTATTTGCATTAGAAATATTTGTCATTAATTGAGTTCTTACTTCGTGAGCGGTCAACACTTAAAAGTGTTTGGTAGTAAGTATGGCCGAAGACAGCGATCAGGGAGTTACGGACTCTCCGAAAAAAGGTAAAGTAGCTTGTCAAAGTTCTATGGGCAATATGTCTTCGAATATATATATATATATATATATATATATATATATTATACCCTTAAATAATTTATTAACAGGTCCAACATTATCCACAAGCACTAGTAGTTTTGAAGCACTTGATCCCCATGATCCAAACCTAAGCCGGCTTGCCACATTGATGTTTCAGAAAACAGGCGACTACTTGTGGGGTGAATTGACTACTACTCAAGTAAGCTAAATTACAGTAAATGGATTTGTTCACAGATTTGTATGTTTGGCTTTATTAACGCGATAGCATTAACGCCATGCATTCTTTGGGTTGATGAAAATTAATAATGCCAATAAAATCGCTATAGTTATTATGTACATGCATGATATCGCCATTAAAATTACCTGTACAATCCCTTAATTACTTGTTACTATTTTTAATCGCAGGAAGATTATCGATTGCTGGAAGCTATGAACAGAGTAACGATTACTAAATACTCAGACATGAAACAGATCTCTAGTAATGTAGGTAAAACGCTTTTGGAGCTCAATGAAAAATGTAAGTGAAAGGAGTGAAGATTTTAATGGCAATGTTTAATGGTTTCCTCAGATCGGAAAACGTTTTCCGGAAATACTTATAGAATCTGAGAGATTGTAATTAGCAATTAAATTCTTTTAAGTAATAAATGCAATTGAGAATATGACCTATGACAGTATTGGGATAATCAGGTAGTTATTTCTATTACTTTCCAGACGCCAGTTTACAACCGTATTTGGACCAAATTGATCAAATAGAGGAAAGTGTCATGAAACTTGAGCAAGCCGCTTACAAGCTTGATGCATACTCAAAGCGTTTGGAGGCAAAATTTAAGCATTTGGAGAAGCGATAAATGCGAAAATTAACTTTTTAGAAAATGAGTACGAAAAACACATAACTCATGGTATAATGCGCGTTATAATGTAAAGTGATTTTAATTATTTGCGTAAACTATTACTTAACTATTTGGAAATGAGTTTGGATACATTCTAAGGTAAACCATTACTGCCCGAGTGAAAAGTTGAAACCTCAATATATTTCTTGCTTAAAATATCTTTTCGAGTTTTCAGCCTCGGGTTTAATTTATTTATTATCACTTGTGAATAGTTTCCATTGCTGTTTGTGAAATGCTCTGGTGCAAATATATTGTTGTTGAATGTTTTTCTATAATAAATTTGAAGATTGCCGAATATCTTTGTGATTTTTATTAAATTAACTTTTAATTGAAGGTAACGTTAACCTGATTATATTCCTACTGTTCAAATATTTATGAGTGTACGTTAAGCATAAATACCGGGGAGATAAATTGGAATAATTAATGTTGAGTCTTTATCATGCAACTTAAGTGGGCTGGATGGGGTGGCAAAATGGCTGTATAGCAAAGTATGGGTAGTATATGTTATAAGAATAGGAAAATTAACAAAGTGAAAGATTAGCTTCTCTAAGGCACTACACTCTAGTCCAACCTTGAGTAATGAAAGTCATTTGGTATCTAATGCCCAAAAACTACAGAAATGAGTTATTCCATACTTTTGGAGGGTGTATATCTGAAGACATTTCTGACATTACGTTAAACGACATTACCCGAGTTGCTCTTAATAATTTTTTCTACACCCCACTGTCCTTTCATACACATTTTGCCTATGTTACATTTGTTATTGTTTCATACATGCTCTTCTGTTCCTCAATCATCTTGTATGTCTTGACTTGAGAACCTTTGACCACATTCTTCCATGAATTTCTTGGTTTAATCTTCTTCTGAAATCATTTACCCTCCTTATGATATATTGGTTTGGTGATTCAGACTCATCCCTTCTTTAAATGAAATGGTAATAAGCATACTTACATCACACTTTTACATGTTGCTTACTAAGAAGCAAGTGCCAACTTTCATACCAGTGCCTGCAATCCACATTCTTTAATGGCCCACTCGTCGTTCATGTTTCAATGCAAATACTCTAGACCCCTGCATATGATCACTGCATTGTGATCTTCTTGTTATAGCCTGAGATGAGACTCAATGTCTACCTTGACAAAGGAATTGGTCTGTGGGGTGTAAATACTGGATGGTTTGAAAAGTTTGCGACCTAACAAAGATACAAGACATTTTTTCTGAAATATTTGTGGCTGGAAACTTTTCAGACAACCCTTGTATTATTATTAGGTAATAAGGTAGGTTAAGGTAGGTTTTTGGATGGACACAACTATCAAATAAACATTTTGTGACTCCCCACCTAGCAAACTAAACTATATCAGGTCCCTCGTCATCTCTGTGTACTTCCTTCCTCCCTTCATCCCGTCCAACATCCCTATCCTGTTCCTACCCTTACCTCGCTTGCCCAACATTTTCCCCTCTATTACCTTCTTCAACATTCCACTACCGCTCAATACGCCTTTCATCCATTTTTCCTACCTCCACAGGATTTCTCTCAACAAACCCCTCTCCTCACCCACCATCTCTAGTACTTCATTTGTTTTCCTTTCGGTCCATTTCACCTTCTCTATTCTTCTCCACACCCACATTTCAAAAGTCTCCAATCTACGTCTATCCACATGCTTCAGTGACCACGTTTCCGTGCCGTACATTTTAAAGCTCCATATATCCTTGTATATGGAGCTTTAAAAGTATGTTTTCTGGGGCTTAAATGTATGAAAAAAGGCAATTTATAAAGTAACTGCTTAAAATAACAAAGCTACATTTTTTGTATAACTTGTTTTACAATTGAGCATTATACTGATTGCAAAAAGTGCAACCACCCCTGAAATCACTGAAATGATGCACTGAATGTAATTGAAATATTGCGAAGGTTTTTGAATTTTTGTTCTTAAGGGATAAAATCATTATTGTTGCAATAAATACTATTGTGCTACAGCCAGTAATGCATACATTTTCCGATACAATCAACCGACACCTGATCAAATCTATTGTGGTGCATGGGTTGCTAGAAATTGGAAAGTATTTAGTGCTAGAAATTAAAATATTTGAAAAATTTACATGGAAAATAAGAATAATTATTGAGTGTAATTTAATTTTTCTACAAAATGGAAACAAGTAATTTATTACAGCTCCTTGGCAGAGTAAGAGAATAAGTGAGAAGAGTTTTTGGGTATCAATCAATTCTCTGCATTCTGGTCCACTTGAATTTGGGATATGCACGTGAGCTGGGAGCACTACAGTTGGTTATTGCACACTCTGAGCACGCATCATCCTTTCGTTTAATTGGGTTGTTATTACTACCTTGATCAAAAAGTTCCCGGAATTTATTCAGAAAATTAAAAATACAAGTTTATTCATTTAAATCTATATTGTCCCCTTCAAAGTAGTCCCCACCGACTGCAACACACTTATGCCAGCGCTTGATCCAATCCTCGAAACATTTTTTATATTCGGTTTTCGGTATGTCCATCAGTGCTTCCTGCGATTTTTCCATTACCTCCTCTCGGCTGCTAAAACGCGTTCCCCGTAATGGTTTTTTAACTCGATTGAACAGAAAGAAGTCACAGGGAGCCAAATCAGGTGAATTCGGTGGCTGTTGGATGGTATTTGTTGCATTTTTTGTCAAAAAATTACGAATAATGATAGCACTGTGCGACGGTCTCGACGCACTGTGCGACGATTTCTGGTCTCTTTCGGCGAATTGCTTCACGCAAACGTCTCATAACGCCCAAATAATACTCTTTGTTTACTGTCTGGCCTTCTGGCAAAAATTCATGATGCACTACACCGTTGTAATCCATGAAAACCGTCAGCATTGCCTTCTTTTTTGACTGAAAACGACGTGGTTTTTTTGGTCTCGGCTCATTTGGTGAACGCCATTCACTTGCCTGATGTCTGGATTGCGTGTCGTACTCATAAACCCACGTCTCGTCTCCAGTAATGATCCTTTTGATGAATGTGGGATCGGATTCAGCCTCTCAAATCATATCTTTTGCGACGTCAACACGGTCTCTTTTTTGCATGAAATTGAGGTCTTTTGGCACCAACTTTGCTGCTACACGACGGAAACCCAAATCATTAACCACAATGTCTTGGGCGGATCCATAGGCAATGTTCAAGTCCTCCGCTATTTCTCTGATGGTTAATTTGCGGTTATTGACCAACATTTCTTTTACTTTATCAATTTTTTCACCGACTTTCGATGTCGATGGTCTGCCACTGCGTTCATCATCTTCGATTGACTCACGACCACTTCTGAACCGCTCGTGCCACTGGTAAACGACCGTTTTTTTAGAGAATCGTTGCCGAAACACTTTTCCAACATTTCCAACGTCCGTGCGCCACTAAATCCGTTTTTTACGCAAAATTTAATACAAGTTCGTTGTTGCAAATTTAAATCCATTTCAGCAATTGTAAAAAATCGCCAACACACACAGAGAAAGATGTACTCTTGGCTACGTAACTTTTGCAAATGTCAAGTTATGACACTAAGATTTAAAGGGAATATCAACAACAGATGTACCAATTTAACAAAAAAAACAGAACTCAAATCGGAACGATGGGAGCGCCACACGGTGGTTATTCCGGGAACTTTTTGTTCAAGGTAGTATGTTTAAATGCTTGATGACGTATCTCACACTCATGTTAACATTCCCCAGCATGCGTCACGGAATGATACTCAAGGTGTTGCTTGCGAGTGAATGCTTTCGCACATTTTCCACATTTGTATGGCCTTTGACCAGTGTGGGTCCGCATGTGCCTCCTTAGGTCACCGTTCAGAATGAAAGATTTCGAACACGTGCCACACTTGTGCCGTCTTTCCGCCGAATGTGTCAGTGTGTGCCTGTTGAGGACTCCCTTCCTCGTGAAGGCTTTCAAACAAATCCCGCACCTGTGCTCCTCTCTCACTCTTTGTGTCGACGGGTGAGTCTCGAGGTGACGCTCGAGGTGTTCCTTTCGTTTGAAGGCTTTCGAACACATGCCGCACGTGTGGGGCCTAACGTCAGTGTGCGACAGCAAGTGCCTCTTCAGTTCACGCTTTGAAGGAAAACCCTTCGAACACAATGCACACTTGTATGGCCTGTGACCACTATGCGTCAGCGTGTGGATTTTGAGTTCACACAATTTTCGAAAGTGCCTGGGGCAATGTTGGCACTGGCGCTTCTTCTTCTTGACTGCATGGCCTGATTTTGCATGTCCATCGAGGTCACTTTTGCGCTCAAACTCCATGAAGCACACATCACACCTGAAGTGCCTCCGCTTCTTAAGGTGCATCCTCATCACGTGAACTTTAAGAATGTCCCTTTGGGCAAAAACCTTGTTGCAAATTTGACACGTGCGCAAGAGATCTGCTACATCTTGTCCGTGGCCACCATCTGAAAGAGTTGGATCAAACATGGATCAATTCTGCATGATCATCAGGTGCTGATGATGGCCGTGCCGTCCAAACTGCATGTGTGTCTTTTTTTATGTTTCTATGCTTAACTGTCTTAATTAATATTTTTGTATTTTTTATATTTGCGCATTTCCAGAGTGTTTGTATTTGTACTAACCTACATGTATATATATGCATTCAAACATCAAATCTCGCCATATGGCGAACACATATTCATTCATATGGAAATAGATATAAGGAAAAGGGATAGGAACACACATAAAGGACGAACACAGGAGAGGTGGGGAAGGCGGAATCAAACAGGCCACACTGGATCTTTCCACTTGCCGGTATACATATACATATGTATATAAATTTATTTATATGTATATGGGTCGTGGTGGTCTAGTGGGTAGAGCATTGGACTACTGATCAGAGGGTCACGAGTTCGATTCCCAGGCAAGTTACTCTGGGCACCTGCAACTTCACCTAAGCTATGTGATTTTTTCGGGTACCAGATCTTCCTGGCAATCCATAACCGGCACAGAGTAAGGAACTGCACCCCCCCTACCCTTAGGTGTGAATTCCACAGCCTGCCGGGCTTATTCTTATTACTGGGCGAACTCTACCATCACCTACCAAACCGACCATCGGGTTGATAACTGTGTTTATGGTTTTTATATAATTGGGTTTGTATATATTTATATACAAATCCTCTAACACACAGAAGGCTTTGAAGCTCTGAAATATTAACTCTTCCTATAAGCCACACCACAACCACACACCCCATCCACAGATTTCCTCATTGAACTGACCCAATCGTCCTCACCGAAAATGCTTTCCAATTTAGCGACAAAATATATTTGCAAATAATTGGAACTGCCCCCTCCCATGGACTACAACCTTGTCGTGGTGGAAGGGCTTGTGTGTTCCGATGACCCCTAGAGCTGTGCTGGCGGGAGTAATAATAATTACTCCTGGAAGGGTCACCCATGCCAGATAGGTCGAAGGTTAGGAGCCAGACGAAAGGTAGTCCACGCAGCATCTGTTCCTCAGTGAGGCGGCTGCAATGGTGTCTGACCCCAGTGGGGCGGCCATTAAGTGATGGTGTCACGTTAAAAACACTGTTGATGGAGGAAACGGGAAACCACCTCAATTATCATTCCCAAACCAGGCCTCGGTACAATAGAAGCATCGTAGAGTGATCTGCTCCCCATTTGGAGTGGCTACGAGGTTGAAGGCAACGGGGAACCACCTCAATTATCATTTCCAAGAAAATGATGATGGATGCAAAACAGAAATTGAGTCCTGGCAACTGCGGGACTCGGCCCAAGGGGGCGTGTGTCGTGCCCGGCAGCGGGGGAGGCAAGGCTACCACGGTCGTCATCCCACGAAACCCTTGCAGGGAAGAAATAACAGCAGCAGAACAGAAGACGGAGAAGAAGACGAAAGTAGTTAGAATAGGAACATGGAACGTCAGGACAATGTTGAGGACAGGAAAATTAGAAAATATTAAGCAAGAGATGGAAAGAGGTAATATATAATTTTAGGTCCCTGCGAGGTGAGATGGAAGGATAGCGGGGATTACTGGAGTGACAATTATAGAGTGATATACAGCGGCGGGGGCGAGAGCCATCGAGGGGTTGCCGTATTATTAAATAAAGGGGTAGGAAGAGGCGTAGTCAACATAGAGCAAGCGACAGATAGAATTTTACTCGTAGAGATTAAAGCAGAGCCGACGAACTTGGTCATTGTTCAGGTATACATGCCACCGAGCTACCACAAGGAGGAAGAAGTGGATAGGATGTATGATGAGTTAGAGGATATCATCGCGAGTGTTCCCGCATGGAAACATTTGATAGTGATGGGGGATTGGAATGCGACGGTAGGCGAAGGAAGAGATGGTGGTGAGGTGGGGGACTATGGGTTAGGCACGAGGAATGAACGCGGGGAGAAAGCAATTGAATTCTGCAGGAGACAGGGGTTAGTCATCACTAACACATGGTTTAGACACCACAAAAGGCGTAGGTATACATGGAAAATGCCAGGTGACTCAGAAAGGTATCAGTTAGATAATATTATGGTTAGGCACAAGTTTAGGAACAGTGTGATAAATTCGCACAGTTTCCCAGGAGTGGATGCGGACTCTGACCACAATTTAGTTGTTATGAAATGCAATGTTCGTTTCAAGAAGATAAGGCAAGGGCGGCGGGTTAGGAAATGGAATTTAGAAGCAGTAAATGGATTAACGAGGAAGGAGTATCAGCAGGCTGTAGAGAAAATGATGGATGACGGTAAAGAACTGAGTACTATCGAAGAAAAATGGGAATGTATCAAGAAAGGGATATTGGAAGCCGCTAAAGACACTATAGGAACCGTTAACGGGAAAAGGATAAGGAAACCATGGGTAACGGATGAGATGATTGCAAAGATGGATGAGAGAAGAAGATGGAAAAATGTAAACACAGAGTTAGGCAAAATGAAGTACAAAGAGTTAAACAATAAATTGAGAAGGGCCACAAATAAAGGCAAAGAAAATTGGTGGAAAACGCAATGCGAGGATATGGGAAGTTTACAGAAGAAGGGTGAAATTGGTGCTCTATACAGCAAGGTTAAGTTATTATCGAGAAGTGAGAAGGCAAGATCTGTGCTAACAGTTAAAAATAAGTGGGGTAAGATAATAGTTAAACCAGGAAAAATCCAAGAGAGATGGAAGGAATATATAGAAACACTGTATGGTAAAGAACTTAGGCCGACAAGGTTAGACATAGAAAAGGAACATGACGTAGAAGAAGATAGCTTAGGTCCAGGCATACTCGACGATGAAATAGAAAGGGTATTAAAGGAGATGAAAGCAAATAAGGCCGTGGGGGTGGACAATATTCCTGTAGAAATGTTGAAATGGTTAGGGAAAGGTGGGAAGAAGGCCATACATGGACTGATTCGTAGTATCTATGAGGAAGGAATCTGGCCGGAAGATTTTGTGAGATCGGTGTTAGTTCCTATTCCAAAAAAGGCAAAGGCTTCGTCATGTGAGGATTACAGAACAATAAGTTTGATATCCCACGCAGCTAAAGTTATTCTCAGGATCATCAACAAAAGGATAGAGAGTAAGGCAAATGATTACTTAGGGGATGATCAGTTTGGGTTCAGGAAAGGAAGAGGTACGCGTGATGCCATTGCAGTAATGAGATCACTAGTCGAGAGGAATATAGAATACAATCAGGACGTTTTTGCCTGTTTTGTAGATTTTGAAAAAGCGTTTGATAGAGTGAATTGGGAAAAATTAATGGCTGTATCGCAGAAAATAGGAATGGATTGGAGGGACAGGAGACTGATCCAAAACCTGTACATGTCTCAGACTGCTCAGGTGCGAGTGGGGAACGGAGAGTCCGGATGGGCAGCGTTAGGAAGAGGTGTAAGGCAGGGCTGCCCATTGTCACCGGTACTGTTCAACGTATATGTAGAGGAAATGATTAAAGAGGCATGGGAAGAACTGGAGGTAGGAATGAAAGTCGGAGGGGAATTCGTAAAATCGGTTAGGTTTGCTGATGACCAAGCATTAGTTGCTCAGTCAGCCAAGGGGTTGCAAGCATTGTTGAGTGAATTGGAGGTTCAGTGCGATAAATATGGGATGAGAATCAATATTAATAAAACAAAGGTTATGCGATTTTCCAGAAAGAAAAAGGCTAAGCTAAATATTAAAATAGGCGGGGAAAGAATAGAGCAGGTAGAACAGTTTACATACCTCGGAAGTGTTTTAGACCAATACGGTCAAAGTGGTAGGGACGTAAGGAGAAGAATTGCGCTAGGCAAGGAGGCTTTCTCAAGGAGGAGGGAGTTGATGACGGGGACGTTGAGTAGGGATGTTAAGGCAAGACTCGTAAAAACTCTGATATGGAGTGTAGCTATATATGGTGCGGAAACGTGGTCACTGAAGCAGGAGGATAGACGTAGGTTGGAGGCTTTTGAAATGTGGGTGTGGAGAAGAATGGAGAAAGTGAAATGGACCGAAAGGAAAACAAATGAGGAAGTACTAGAGATGGTGGGTGAGGAGAGGGATTTGTTGAGAGAAATCGTATGGAGGCAGGAAAAATGGATGAAAGGCATATTGAGCGGTAGTGGAATGTTGAAGAAGGTAATAGAGGGGAGAATGTTGGGCAAGCGAGGTAAGGGCAGGAACAGGATAGGGATGTTGGGCGGGATGAAGGGAGGAAAGAAGTATACCGAGATGAAGAGGGACCTTATATAGATTAGTTTCATAGGTGGGGAGTCACAAAATGTTTATTTGATAGTTGTGTCCATCCAAAAACCTACCTTAAACGGTAGATTACCTAATAATAATAAATAATTGGAACTGCAATGGGCACGCATATGGCTCCTGCTTACTACAATCTTTTTATGGGTAAACTTGAACATAATTCATTTTCTCTCTCTCAACTCCTGCTACTCGGTATCTTTCACTTCATCTATATCTGACTCAAATATCACTTTCCTAGATTTAAACATTCACCTCACCGAACAATAAGTTTAACACCTCAGTCCACATTAAACCGACCAACAGCCAACAATACCTCCATTTCAATAGCTGCCACCAATCACACACAAAATGCTCCATTCCCTTCTCACTCTCAGTCCCTGGCTTCCATCTCTGCAACAACACCCCCTCCCAACAGAATGACATAGACCAGCTACATGACTCTCTCATAAAATGTGGGTAACCTAAAAAACTACTGAAAAGTAAAAAGTCTCACACCGTCAACCCAGTACTCCTCTCCGCAAACCAAACCACCCAAAAAGCCTTAACCTTATCACCACTTTCTTCCCCGGACCCCACAAAATTAAACATATAATCCGTGAACTATTCCTAATTATTAATAACAGTCAGTCCACATCACTTTTATTCCCATATTGTCCCTCCATTTTGTTTAAACACCCATCGAACTTGTAAGACATCTTTAAGTCAACCAAATCACCCCCAAGCACACCTGCCTTCTTCCCCGCCCCTATCCACACAATGCAATCATCCACAGTGCAAATGCTGCCATCTTATAAGACCTTCCACCCCCCTTAGTACCAATTCCCAACACAACGCCACCTGCACCTCATAAAACATTACATATCACCTCTCCCGTAACTTCTGCCCTGCCTTCAATGTGGGCAAATGCACCTCCACCCCTTCCCTCTGCATCAAAAACCACTGCTATTCCACAAAATCTTCCACCTTCCTTAATTATCCCATCCCTACTCACACTGCATCCCACGATCAATCTTTCGATGATTGTTTCTCTGTTTTGGTGATTGAACCCTTCCCAAATCTGCAAGTATCTAAGAGGTGAGAACCCGCGAGATGGCACATATCTGGGTGCTCCAGTCATTTTAAACCTCCCAGGTTGAATCAAGCCCACTGAATGCATCCAATAGCTGCCTACACATCCCCTCCCACTCCCTTGTCCATTTCCTATTGGTCCTTTACCTCTCCTCACCCCCGCAGATGTCCTCTCCGCTCATCCCAGTATGTATGTAATTTTGATGAAGACTGTCATGCCATCAAAACGTCATAACTACATATGAGAGTGTCCTTTCTTTGTGTTTATACGTGTTAAAAATCTATGTGTTTATATATATATATATATATATATATATATATATATATAGATACACACACACACACACAAGCACATGCATACATACACATGAATACACGCACACAAAAAAATAAACACAAAAACTTACAATTGATGAATAAATTATTAAATTCATTAAAATGATTACAGGTATAAGGAAGAGGTAAAGGGACTCATACATTAAATAGAACAATTACATTTATCCTTCATGCATCATAATATTTTATGCAACTATTAATTCATTTTTAATGGAATAAAAAAACATTAAATTCATATCTAAAATTGTGATATCATTTTCTTACAGGTGCTACAAAACTTCCACCGACACTTTCACTAGTGGCACCATTCATCAACTGTTCTACATCACCAGACAGCAGCAAGATCCAGAATACAGCAGAGTCCTGAGCCCTCCTTACCTAGTCCCTGCAAAACTTCCCCTCCCAGATCCTCTTGTGAAATTTCAGTGTCACACTCTTCCTTAATGTCTACTTCCTCATGAAAGGAAAAGTCCAATTCTCTGTCTCCCAAAAAGTCCTGCAAGATCAAAGAAAACACATTTTAGACTGTGCAGCAAATCCATGCCAAACATGCATCGAATTAAAACCACAGGTATTGCAATTTTCCACTAGATATTTTATTTCGACACTACCGGTTTCGATGTTTTCACATCATCATCAGGTGTGAGCACAAGTGCGTATCTTAAAGATACGCACTTGTGCTCACACCTGATGATGATGTGAAAACATCGAAACCGGTAGTGTCGAAATAAAATATCTAGTGGAAAATTGCAATACCTGTGGTTTTAATATGTTACGCTTCCACCACATCACGCCTGAGACCTCATCATGCATCGAATTGCCTGTCAACTTTCATACTTTGAATAGGAATTTCACAAACCTCAGCTATTTATAAAAATATTGTATAATAATTTTAGCATTTACTTCATTTTTGCCTTCAAAAACTTTAATGAATTGAAGTTTAAGTTCACCTCTTGTGTGTTGTCTTTTCCTCCTTTGGTGGGTGAAACAGCTTCCTGACACCATTCAACCTGTGGAGGAAACTCACCAACTCACCATGTGGAGGAAATGATTAAAGAGGCATTGGAAGAACTGGAGGTGGGCGTGAAAGTCGGAGGGGAATTCGTAAAAATCAGTTAGGTTTGCTGATGACCAAGCTTTTTGTTTGTCAGTCAGCCAAGGGGTTGCAAGCATTGCTGAGTGAATTGGAAACCATAACCGGCACAGGGAAAGGAACTGGCCTCCCTACCCTGATGTGTGAATTTCACATGCCATCGGGCTTAGTACTGGGTGAACTCTACCATCACCTATCAAACCAACCTTAAGGTTGATTACTGTGGCATATATGGTTTATATATTTTATTAAATGTAATGCTTGCATTGTAAACCAGAGGGTGGAGCCATGCTGTGGGTGAGGGGGTCAAAGTTGTGTTTGCAACCCCTTCGGCTGCCCCTCCCAACAATGGGTTTATGTGAATATGATAGACAATAAATTGATGTGATGATGAGAGAACGACTTTGCCACGGTTCCTTAAATAATAATAATAACAGACACAAACTTATGTCATATGTATCAGCAACTCTATATTTAAAATCATGAGAAAATGAAATTCGTTGCCAAATGTTCTCACCAAAATGCTACACAATTAACAATTACAATTTGGAGGCAGGATCAATACCGAAGTACTCAGTAGAATTTTAATAATAGCCAGTAACATTTTTATTAATTAATTTAAGAATGCGATTAGACCCAGACCTTGGTGCATGCAATCTCCACACATCAAGCACATTCAGAATTATGGATCCCTTCTAAAATGCATTTACAAGAATCCACAGAAAAGGGCATTCAAACAGCAAAATTTTACTTAGAACGACACTAAATTCAAAGGGCAGAAAGGTTAATTATGCCCAGGACATGAATATATGCACTCACCAAATTCACTGTTTCTGCCTTGCCCAACCAATTATTGCCATCTTTCTCCATTGATGGAACAACTGAGGAATCTTTATCCTTTTCTGGAGCAATAGAGCATCCACTGGCAGCATGAACCTCCTCTTTGGCAACGATCATGTTATCTGAGACATTCATATGCCTGTCTATAGAATCACTGGTGATTGCATTGTCACTAAACTCTTTCTTGATCTCACTAGGAAACTAATTCAAAGCATTCACATATTACAATTTAATAATATCAGATGTCAACAATTCAAAATGAAAGCATCAAGGCACATAATCCATCGGGCCAGTTTTTAAAATGTTATTTTGGTAGTTTATTGGCATCGTATTTTGTGAGAAGGCCAGATGCAGAATGACCTTTAATCACATATTTAAGTAACTTGAGTCTGTTACAGATTCCAAATCT
Source organism: Hetaerina titia (assembly GCA_037158775.1). Lineage (NCBI taxonomy): Eukaryota > Metazoa > Arthropoda > Insecta > Odonata > Calopterygidae > Hetaerina > Hetaerina titia. The sequence goes on from CM073774.1 coordinate 105,529,829, forward strand.
CCGTCTCTCGGTCTCTCAACGTTCCCTATTCCATTGACTTCCCGCTACATTTAATACCCTTAAGAATTCAGTATCCTTCCCTGGACCTCTCTTCCTCCCTCAACGCTTTCACCTCCTTCCTTAAACGCCAGATCGTAGTAACTTAGCTCTCTCTCTGGTTGCATTTGTGCTCTCCTGCCATCTTAAATCTGTTCTTGACATTATTTGTTAACTTTTCATTATTGTTTATTGCTTTTACCCGTTCTTTTTCGTAGTGTTTATAAAATGTATTGTCTGTCATAAAAGCCTTTGTGCCGTCTTTGGCTGCTTTTTTAAAGAAATAAATATTAGTTTATTACACCAAAGATAAGATATAAGAAGGACCAGTTGTTTTCCCTGTGCCGCCTATGGTTTCCCAGAAATAACTCGGGCTGAAAGTAAAAAATCACACGGCTCGAAAGAAGCTAAATTTGCCCCAAGAAACAGAAGCGGGAATCGAACTGAAGCCCTCCATTCAGTAACTGCTTCTCATACGTTCTCTGAACTGGTTGTATTGGTCAATTTTATGTTCCAATCCCACTCAATGTCCACATTTGGAAGAGTGAATGAGAACTATTCGAAAAAACAATTTAACAGATTGGATTACGTGCACATATTTGGCTGACAAATGAATTAGATGTACACACACACAAGCACTGGACTCAAATTCCGTAACACATTCTTCCCTGGAATGATATCGCGAATACTCGTCTATCGTCTATCTTTAAATGCTCTCCATTGAAGTTAAAATATAATCGTTACTATTCTATCAAAATAAAACTACTTTCGGGTAAGTAGAACTCATGAAGGAATACCTCATCAGGCATCGATTTTGAACGAAATTGTAGAATTTACCCCCTGACTGCGACGTACTTAAAAGTTAATTAAATTCCTACCTTATTCATTCCAAGAAACATTTTTGTACTCGAGTCTCCTCAGGAGTTTTATCGTTCGTGGTAGCAGGTGAAGGAAAATTCACTTCCAAGAGTTATCCAAAGGAAATATATTGATGGCTCTGGCTTTACATTATCCTAAGAAATTTAAATTTATAATCTCAGTGGTTCGAAAAGTGTTTCCTTTAAACTTAAAAATGCTTGGGACTGGTCAAAAATATCACAGAGAGACTTGTTTATCAGTATAATAATCACAACAGATGCAATGAAATATTAATTTTCAGCCAAAGATGACTTGACTACAGACAAAGTTCCATTTAATAAATACAACTGACCTCCTCTCCTCCAATTGGTTATCCAATCTTCCGTAGCACGATTGCAGGCCTTTTGAATGCGATTGTGGAAAACAAACAAACACTCGGTACATCGACGCTTAAATAGCCGAAATTCCGTAAGCTTCTCCATGCAGTCAGAACACACCAACCAGGGGTAACTTTCATCCTCCACAACCTAATTACATATTTCATAAACTTAAAAAAAGTTAACAACAGAATGCACGCAACAACTTTTGCCAAAATGTCAATACATTTTTTGAAAACAGTGTACGGAATATATAACCCAATTACTAATTGATTTAACCGACCATTCCCAACAAACAAGGTTCAAAAAAAGGACGCCATTCATGCAAATAAACTTACTTTAATATCAATTAAATCCTCTATGGTCTTTTCCAACATGAATTCCAATTTACTATCCTCGTCGAAAATATTGATCAACGGTCCACCGCAATTTAAACACAATCTGCATAGTTCGAAATCGGTTTTCTCACACATACTGAAGGTTTTAAAGTACTACAAATGATTTACTGCACGATTTAATGCGAAAATTATAATTGCATCATTCACATATTAATTGAAATAGTATAAACAATTATAAACAGCCCAAACACACGTCACAACCTTACACCTGAGCTCTTGAATTTTATTCTTCTCCTGTTCCTTTTATTTGAATAGATCTTTAAACATTGCAGATTTAGGGAGGATTAAAACTTGTTAGGCAGCTAAAAGGTAACAAGTTGTTGCACCTTTTTCTGACACAAAAAGTGTATTCCAAATACGTCATTTTGCCACCCTACAATCCAATCAATGGAAGCGTGCCAACATACAAATATTGATCACCTTGGCGAGCGATTATGTCGGTCACAACTGGAACGTAGTCTTTGTCATTGTATTTCTTTCAAAGCCTCTTTTATGTGCTTATATAATCTTCTTTTGGTGTTTAAACATTAGGGAAAATAATCTAATTGCGTAATGTTATGTTTGGAGAGAGTCAGCATTTATTAATGTCCATTATAAAAATTTATCTGCTTGTTTTAATCCAACTGAGTATTCATAGGGTGACACAGGTCGTTCGCCAAACCTTGGCCAAAGGAGACATCGTTTCACTACCCAGAAAGTAGTAACACTAACAAAAATGAAAAAGCGCCAACTACAACAAATTGTAGCATAAATATTTAATTGATGCTATCGTTAACTTAAAAATATTAAACATTTAGCTCGAAAATTACACTTAAATAAAGTAAAAAACAAAAAACAATGTTTTTGATAGTTTGTCTACAGTCAAATTGCTATATTCTCACCTGTGCGCATTAGGAAATACATTCTTATTGTATTACATTTTACATTGTATTACATATCATTGGTATCATGTGGTGATACATTATAATATATGATTAAAGGCTGGGTCATGGATCGTGTTCTCGTGATCCAAATGCCCTGAAGTAGCTGAATAGCTTTGTATGCTATTCTTCTGTGATGCCAAATATAAATTTCAGGATGAGTTGGTGTTGCAGAAACTAGGAGCTATGACATCATTTGAACCTCGAGTGAAGGTAGACATGAAAGGCCATCTCTGCATCCACCATGGCCTATCAAGAGCATGAGTCTTTGCATGCCTTGGCCTTGCTTCTTCAGAAACAAGCATTAATAGGCCCTCTTTTACACTTGGCTAATTCCCACTCAGTTGCTGAACATCTTCATGTCAGATAAGTCTGCACATGGCAGTGAATCACATTTGGAAGGAATCATTCCAATTGTCACCTTATCACTGCTGTAGCAAATAAGAGGAAATGCATTTCAACATAAAAGTAAGTACCTGTTTTCTATCACATCATAATTTGTGTGTGTATTGGAAGTAGTTAGATAGTCTACATCTTGGTGATCTGATTTATATTTTTTATTATGCCCAGCAGGACTATCCATAGTGCTTTCCTGGTGCATAAAGGCTGTTATTTGCAACTTAATCACTACCTCTTTTTTGCTGAGTCTTGGATGTTCTCCCTTTGCCATCCATAAAAATTCATTGTAATAGATAGATTCAGATACAATTGTGTCAGGTCCCATAAATTTTCATGTCATTCCAACATATGTGGAAGCCCCTATTTACACAGTTTCTTTTCCAGTTTTTTCCACTATTTGTGTCACTATGTGCCAGAGTAAAAAAAATTACATTCTAATACAGATGTTGATCAGTCTTGATTTTAAAGACTATTTTGAATTTTTTTGTACACATACAATTAAAAGAGACAAGTGGTTTACTATGAGATACTTTATCGAAAGCTTTCTTAAAATCTTAAAAAGCCATGCCCACTGGAACATTGCTCTCTTCCGAAATAAGCATATTGTGAACAAAAAGTACAAGATGAAATAATGAAAACTTCGTTGCAATTTTCCACAGTTAAAACTTTATTGCCGACCATGGTTTCGATACACTGTATCATCTTCAGGTGAGGGAGAGTACAAGGAGAAAGGATATATATACCAAGAAGGGAAGGGGGTTCACAAATCAGGTGAATTCGGTGGCTGTTGGATGGTATTTGTTGCATTTTTCGTCAAAAAATTACGAATAATGATAGCACTGTGCGACGGTCTCGACGCACTGTGCGACGATTTCTGGTCTCTTTCGGCGAATTGCTTCACGCAAACGTCTCATAACGCCCAAATATTTAACTCTTTGTTTACTGTCTGGCCTTCTGGCAAAAATTCATGATGCACTACACCGTTGTAATCCATGAAAACCGTCAGCATTGCCTTCTTTTATGACTGAAAACGACGTGGTTTTTTTGGTCTCGGCTCATTTGGTGAACGCCATTCACTTGCCTGATGTCTGGATTGCGTGTCGTACTCATAAACCCACGTCTCGTCTCCAGTAATGATCCTTTTGATGAATGTGGGATCGGATTCAGCCTCTCAAATCATGTCTTTTGCGACGTCAACACGGTCTCTTTTTTGCATGAAATTGAGGTCTTTTGGCACCAACTTTGCTGCTACACGACGGAAACCCAAATCATTAACCACAATGTCTTGGGCGGATCCATAGGTAATGTTCAAGTCCTCCGCTATTTCTCTGATGGTTAATTTGCGGTTATTGACCAACATTTCTTTTACTTTATCAATTTTTTCACCGACTTTCGATGTCGATGGTCTGCCACTGCGTTCATCATCTTCGATTGACTCACGACCACTTCTGAACCGCTCGTGCCACTGGTAAACGACCGTTTTTTTTAGAGAATCGTTGCCGAAACACTTTTCCAACATTTCCAACGTCCGTGCGCCACTAAATCCGTTTTTTACGCAAAATTTAATACAAGTTCGTTGTTGCAAATTTAAATCCATTTTTGTAATTGTGAAAAATCGCCAACACACACAGAGATAGATGTACTCTTGGCTACGTAACTTTTGCAAATGTCAAGTTATGACACTAAGATTTAAAGGGAATATCAACAACAGATGTATCAATTTAACAAAAAAAAACAGAACTCAAATCGGAACGATGGGAGCGCCACACGGTGGTTATTCCGGGAACTTTTTGATCAAGGTAGTATTCCGGAATCAGTGTTGGGAGGGGTCCTCGATACCCTCAATCAATTGTGGATTGAAGGTGGCTTCCCGAATTCCTGGCGGGACTCCGTGGTGATACCCACCCCGAAACAAGGAAAGAACAAAAGCGACCCGAGCAGTTATCGACCCATCTCTCTCAACAGTTGCCTGTGCAAAGTGATGGAAAGAATGGTTAACCGACGTCTCGTCTGGTGCTTGGAGAGACGACGCCTTCTCTCCGACGCTCAGTGCGGCTTTCGGCGCGAGAGGTCCACGACAGACCATCTGGAGCGCGCTGACAATTTCATCCAGGAAGCATTTCTCCTACGCCAACACGTCGTAGCGGTCTTCTTTGACCTCGAGAAGGCCTACGATAGTGTGTGGCGACGAAAAATTTTAAACACGTTGCACAAGTGGGGATTTAGAGGCAATATGGCCATATTTATTAACAATTTTTTGACAAACCGTACATTTAGAGTGAGGACGGGCAAGTATTTATCCCGATATCATATCCAGGAGAACGGGGTACCTCAGGGATCAGTGCTGAGTGACACTGTTTGCCATCGCAATCAACGACGTCTCGGAATGCGTCAATGCCCCGGTGACGGCATCGCTCTTCGTGGACGACCTAACTATTTTCTGCAGGTCGACAAGACTGACATATGCCTCCAGGCAAGCCCAGGTGACCTTAAATAAACTGGGAGATTGGTCGCGAATGAACGGATTTCGTTTCTCCACGGAGAAAACGAAATGTGTCTGTCCACTTCCACCGTCTTCGCGGACAGCACATACCACCGAATTTGAACCTGCAGGGTCGGAATCTCCCATTTGTGGAATCCGTCCGCTTCCTCGGCTTGATCCTAGACAAAAAGTTAAACTGGCGAGAGCATTTACGGGTATTACGCGAGAAGTGTCGCCAAACCCTAAACGTTCTAAGGTATTTAAGCCACTCCAAATGGGGAGCAGATCACTCTACGATTCTTCTATTGTACCGAGGCCTGGTTTGGGAATGATAATTGAGGTGGTTTCCCGTTTCCTCCATCAATAGTGTTTTTAACGTGACACCATCACTTAATGGCCGCCCCACTGGGGTCAGACGCCTTTGCAGCCGCCTCACTGAGGAACACGCTACGTGGACTACCTTTCGTCTGGCTCCTAATCTTCGACCTATCTGGCATGGGTGACCGTACTAGGAGCAATTATTTTTACTCCCGCCAGCACAGGTCTAGGGGTCATCGGAACACACAAGCCCTTCCACCACGACAAGGATATATATATATTATTTTATTAGGTAATCTACCGGTTAAGGTAGGTTTTTGGATGGACGCAACTATCAAATAAATATTTTGTAACTCCAAACAAAACCCAATCGAGCAACCTAAACTACATCAAGTCCCTCTTCATCTCTGTGTACATCTTTCCTCCCTTCATCCCATCCAACATCCCTATCCTTTTCCTACCCTTTCCTCGCTTGCCCAACATTCTCCCCTCTATTACCTTCTTCAACATTCCACTACCGCTCAATACGCCTTTCATCCATTTTTCCTGCCTCCATAGGATTTCTCTCAACAAACCCCTCTCCTCACCCACCATCTCTAGTACTTCCTCATTTGTTTTCCTTTCGGCCCATTTCACCTTCTCCATTCTTCTCCACACCCACATTTCAAAAGCCTCCAATCTACGTCTATCCTCCTGCTTCAGTGACCACGTTTCCGCACCGTACATAGCTACGCTCCATATCAGAGTTTTTACGAGTCTTGTCTTAACATCTCTACTCAACGTCCCCGTCATCAACTCCCTCCTCCTTGAGAAAGCCTCCTTGCCTAGCGCAATTCTTCTCCTTACATCCCTACCACTTTGACCGTATTGGTCCAAAACACTTCCGAGATATGTAAACTGTTCTACCTGCTCTATTTTTTCCCCGCCTATTTTAATATTTAGCTTAGCCTTATTCTTTCTGGAAAATCGAATGACCTTTGTTTTATTAATATTGATTCTCATCCCATATTTATCGCACTGAACCTCCAATTCACTCAGCAATGCTTGCAACCCCTTGGCTGACTGAGCAACTAATGCTTGGTCATCAGCAAACCTAACCGATTTTACGAATTCCCCTCCGACTTTCATTCCTACCTCCAGTTCTTCCCATGCCTCTTTAATCATTTCCTCTACATATACGGTGAACAGTACCGGTGACAATGGGCAACCCTGCCTTACCCCTCTTCCTAACACTGCCCATCCGGACTCTTCGTTCCCCACTCGCACCTGAGCAGTCTGAGACATGTACAGGTTGCGGATCAGTCTCCTGTCCCTCCAATCCATTCCTATTTTCTGCAATACACGCATTAATTTTTCCCAATTCACTCTATCAAACGCTTTTTCGAAATCTACAAAACAGGCAAAAACGTCCTGATTGTATTCTATATTCCTCTCGATTAGTGATCTCATTACTGCAATGGCATCACGCGTACCTCTTCCTTTCCTAAACCCTAACTGATCATCCCTAAGTAATCATTTGCCTTACTCTCTATCCTTTTGTTGATGATCCTGAGAATAACTTTAGCTGCGTGGGATATCAAACTTATTGTTCTGTAATCCTCACATGACGTAGCCTTTGCCTTTTTTTGGAATAGGAACTAACACCGATCTCACAAAATCTTCCGGCCAGATTCCTTCCTCATAGATACTACAAAACAGTCCATATATGGAAAAGAAAATTACATTATGAAATGTAAAATATAATTGAAATGTTACTGCTCCGTCATTATAATTTTGGAAACCTAAAAAACTTTGTGCATAAAATGTGTAATGCACTAAAGAGACCTTTTAAAATTACCATTAATTGGAACCGAATATTTGACAAATTATTATTGGCATGCATTCGTAATTTTAACTGCGCATCCCAAAGTATTTTAAAGTTTCTATATGTTTTATTCTCCTTCAACATACGTTCATAAACATTTCAATGTAATTAATGCGTAAGCCAATTGCTGTAATCTGGTTTTGATGGAAAGCAGGAATCACGTAATAACTTCGAACGAGCAAAATTGCCATACTCAATGCACATCATAAACCTTCATCCGGTTTGAACCGCAGAATAACGGAGCTAACCTCAATTTCAAGGGTAAATTAAAGTAAAGGCATCCGTGCGCACCAAAACAATGATGCTGAAACGCGACTATTACCCTCGGCGAGGTTTTCATTGCCGAGGTAACGTATATATATATATATATATATATATATATATATACACTTTTTTGGAAAACTCACAAACGTGTAATGTAAATTCACTGATAGTCATAACAAACACAGAAACCAAAACACACAAAAGAGGGACTCACTGGTTCTCGAATTTTCGGTGGTCCAACCACCTTTCTCAAGAGGAATTAGGAACAGAACATTACACGTTTACATTACATTACACGTTTGTGGGTTTTCCAAAAAAGTGTATATATATATATATATATATATATATAGTATGTGTTATATATATAATTATATGCGGGTCGCGGTGGTCTAGCGGGTAGAGCGTTGGACTGCTGACCAGAGGGTCCCGGGTTCGATTCCCGGGCAAGGCACTTGCAGCTCCACCCAAGCTTGTTGATTTTTCGGGTACCAGATCTTCCTGGGAAACCATAACCGGCACAGGGAAAGGAACTGGCCCCCCTACCCTGATGTGTGAATATTCACACGCCGTCGGGCTTGGTACACGGGTGAGCTCTACCATCACCTACTAAACCGACCTTCGGGTTGATTACTGTGTTTATGGTTTTATATAATTATATATGTGTGTGTGAAATTATATAAATATATATTTCATTTCATTCAGTATTTTCAATCCTAGGATTGGTTTATTGCAGCCCTCCATTCGCCTCTATTTTTTGTCAATTCCCTCAATCCCTGATACCTTTTCTGTTTTACGTCCTTCTTAACTTGTTCTATGTGCATGTCTCTTGGTCTTCCTCGTGTGATCTTTCCCTCTATTTTTCCTTCTATTATATTACTAATCAATCCACGGTGCCTCAATGTGTGTCCAATCCATCTCTTTGTTTTTGCCGTAGAGTTATACGTATGGTTCTATCCTCTTCTGCTCTTCTATATGGTTAATCGTTTCTCACTTTGTCTGTCAATTTAATCTTCAGCATTCTCCCCCAGCACCATGTTTCAAAGGCTTCTATTCTTCTCTGGTCCACTTTTTCAGTGTTACAAGTCTCGGAACCATAGAGCACCATGATCCACACGAAAGTCTTGACGAATTGTTTCCTTGTTTCCAGCATTAGGTTCTTTGAACATATTAATTGCCTCTTCTTCATGAATACGGTCTTAGCTTGGGCTATTCTTCGCCTGAAGTCGGTCGAACTTCTTTTTCCTCTTCTTTCGTCTATGATATCTCTTATTTGAGCTGTTATCCATGGATTCTTAGATATTTCTGCCTTACAAGGAGCTCGTCTGCAGCTTTGGTAATTATGTTTTTCATTTCTTTCCATCGTTCGTCTGTGCTGGTATTTCCATTATTTCCTTCCATTTTGATAACCGCAGGGAACTTCTTCCTTGAGCTCTTTTCTTCCAGTATTTTTGTGTTCCATCTGGGTTGTTGTGTCTCTTTCGTCATCTTCTTGTATCGCAGTCTGCTACCCATGATAACCAGGTTGTGATCGCTATTTATATCTGCGCCGGAATAACTCTCGCTTTTCTTAACTTGGTTATATATATATATATATATATATATATATATATATATATATATATATATATATGTTTGTGAAAAATTGTTTAATTGTTCGAAAAAAATTATGTATGTGAAAAATTGTTATTAATTTCTCTTCTGCGTGCTTCACCCCATGATTATCTTCCAGTTGGCAGTTTGTGCATGCCTTTTTTTGAATTCATCATCATCCATTACTGATTTCAAAACGCTCATTAGTTTAATAGCCCTGCTATGGGTGTGAGGAAAGTGTATTTTATGAATAATATCTTGGATATATCCGACTACAACCCAATCATATTCCCCCACCCCTCTCTTCTTCCCTCTCATTCTAGTATTGCCCGTCCCTCTCTGTTCTACTAGAACGGGAGCTGGTGGTATATTGTGACCACCATCTTTACACTCACAAAAACTGTACACATTTAACGAGTACCTTGCCAATAACCGATGGGAAATATGATATCCTCATAGGGTATTTCGTTGTCTTTCCACCCAGGGGCGGAGGAGGCGGGATGGAAAATTTGCGAATCGGACATATTGTTTTTGCGTCTTAAACCTTGCCGAGTAGTCAATGGGGATGCCAAGACCCCGTTTTGACCATCTTAAGACGGTAATGGTGTGCCGATTTCGAAAACTAGGCCCGAAAAGTTGCAAAAAAAAATTGCGAATCGGACATTTTTTCGTCTTAAACTTGGCCGGAAAGTCAATAAGGATACCAAGACACCCTTTTGGCCAGTTTAAGGCGCTTCAGAATGACCTAGACCCATTAGGACCGGCTCAAAATGTAAAAAAAAGTAGCACAACCGACCCATCTGAAGTGGTCTTAAACTTGGTCCTGTAATTGAGCGAGGTGCGGAAACCATTCTGAGATCATGGCGCTCATGCACAACTTTTCCGATGAAGATGATGAATGCATGTTCGCGAGGGGGCGCCATAGACAATGGGGCCGGAATGCCGGAAAAAGTCACAAATAACTGAAAAACTGTGAACATCAAAAAAGTACGGACACATGAGGCAAAAACCGATCCAATACCCGAGGTGTTTGCCAAAAATTATTAAAATATAACTATTTTATATTTTTAGTTGGATCAGTGGCGTTCGCAGCCTCTCAGGGGTGTAAATGAGGGTAGAACTGGCCGCATTGGGGGCAGGAAAATTGTCCGTCACTCAGAAGTGATAGATATTTTGGTAGCATTGTACACAACTTAAAGTCCTTAGAAAGGTCCAAGGAATCAGACTTTTTGGACAAAATTTTCCGTTCTAAAAAATGGCCAAACCCAAAAAATCCCAAATTGTGACCAAAAGATCTTGGAAAATTCACATTGATTGATACCTTGGCTATTTCTAGGGACTATTTGTTTGATACAATTTTTTCGAAAAACCCATCACTTACGAGTTACGAACATTTTTCCTGCCCCTTTTACATTCCTGGGGGTACGTGGACCCTACTGATTGTGATTGAAAATATGGAATACACTTACATTCATGACAATTACCTCGATCTTTGGATCGGGTTTTCCGTCATTTGTCCCGCTTTTTTGTGGCTTTCGTGAATTTTGCTGTCATTGATTCTCTTTTTACAAATTTACTATTGAAAGTCTGGCGCTAAGACCCCAGGAAAGTGGAGAAATAGTTTTCAAGACCTTGAGAGTTTTGGGGTCCCAAGAAAGTTCTTGTGGGCCTCGAAAACCTTGTTCCATTCCCAGAAAGACCAAAAAAGGCACCAGAAGGGGAACGGACGCCCAGCCAGACATGCCCTTTAAGCCCTCCGGATGGGCTAGGAATGCATGTTTGAGGACCTTGGACCCAAATACAAAAGTGTCATTTTTTGGTGGTACGAGATTATAAGGTACCTTAATGCCTTTTCGCATGGTCGTGCCTAAGGATCACTACAAAACTCGTAAATCCAGCAAAAATCCAACAATTACCCAGTCACCAGGTGAAAAAGCTCCTGTAGAAACTTGATCTCGGTGACGTAAACCGTTGGGGCTGGCAAAATTATAAAATCTTGTTGAACCCCGGGTCGCTAGCAGGCCAAGCTTTGAGTGCCACAGCGAGCCAATGAACACTAAAAAGCGCTAAAAAACGCTAAGAAACACCAAAAGCCACCAAAATCGTACTCACAAAAGTGGCCAAAATACAGGGAATTTTCGGGGCTCCAGGGGTTGCCCGATTTTTCCCCTGAAAATTCCCGGATGGCAGAACTTAATGATATCAGAGAAGAATCGTGATTCCATTTCGGGTGAAGAGAGAATCAATGGAAGCAAAATTTACATTCTTTTGGCTTAGCCTGGCCGTATAGAACCATAAGAGCATTGAAAAATGTCTGGCAAAACTTTCCAAAAAATTGAAAGAATTAGAGTTGGTGTTTCCCGGGAGGCAGCTGCATGCATGTTCTTTCAGACTCAAGGGTGTTGTATTATGTATTGAATGTATTATATATTCCGTGATTCCGAACGGAAATCTGATAATTACTTTCGGAAAAATTTTCGTTCGTGGTAGAGAGTGGTTGGTCACGTAAATTTGTCTGTCCTTTCCGAGATAAACAGAGCCCAACATGGAATATCCTCATATCAGGATTGATTTCCATTGTTTTGACAAGTACAGGAAAATGTACGTGCCGCGGTGTCTACCACGCACTTTAATTTATCTCAAATTTTTCATCAGATTGGGGCCAAAGAATGCATGGGAGTATAAGCCGATAAAAGTACTTGAAAAGGAAATAATAGAGTGGATCTCCAGGTGCTGGGAAATAATATAATCTTTGATAATCCCAACTTACCTAGATTAAATTGATTGTTTCAAAATTAGATTTCTACCTGGATGGTGTCTAGGATGTTGTAAATATATTTAGTGTCAATTATCATTTCTTCGTGGTGTCCACTAGGTATTGATAACGCTTAGACAAAGAATATTATTTTAGAATAGACATAGAATAGCATTCCTAGCCCATCCGGAGGGCTTAAAGGGCATGTCTGGCTGGGCGTCCGTTCCCCTTCTGGTGCCTTTTTTGGTCTTTCTGGGAATGGAACAAGGTTTTCGAGGCCCACAAGAACTTTCTTGGGACCCCAAAACTCTCAAGGTCTTGAAAACTATTTCTCCACTTTCCTGGGGTCTTAGCGCCAGACTTTCAATAGTAAATTTGTAAAAAGAGAATCAATGACAGCAAAATTCACGAAAGCCACAAAAAAGCGGGACAAATGACGGAAAACCCGATCCAAAGATCGAGGTAATTGTCATGAATGTAAGTGTATTCCATATTTTCAATCACAATCAGTAGGGTCCACGTACCCCCAGGAATGTAAAAGGGGCAGGAAAAATGTTCGTAACTCGTAAGTGATGGGTTTTTCGAAAAAATTGTATCAAACAAATAGTCCCTAGAAATAGCCAAGGTATCAATCAATGTGAATTTTCCAAGATCTTTTGGTCACAATTTGGGATTTTTTGGGTTTGGCCATTTTTTAGAACGGAAAATTTTGTCCAAAAAGTCTGATTCCTTGGACCTTTCTAAGGACTTTAAGTTGTGTACAATGCTACCAAAATATCTATCACTTCTGAGTGACGGACAATTTTCCTGCCCCCAATGCGGCCAGTTCTACCCTCATTTACACCCCTGAGAGGCTGCGAACGCCACTGATCCAACTAAAAATATAAAATAGTTATATTTTAATAATTTTTGGCAAACACCTCGGGTATTGGATCGGTTTTTGCCTCATGTGTCCGTACTTTTTTGATGTTCACAGTTTTTCAGTTATTTGTGACTTTTTCCGGCATTCCGGCCCCATTGTCTATGGCGCCCCCTCGCGAACATGCATTCATCATCTTCATCGGAAAAGTTGTGCATGAGCGCCATGATCTCAGAATGGTTTCCGCACCTCGCTCAATTACAGGACCAAGTTTAAGACCACTTCAGATGGGTCGGTTGTGCTACTTTTTTTTACATTTTGAGCCGGTCCTAATGGGTCTAGGTCATTCTGAAGCGCCTTAAACTGGCCAAAAGGGTGTCTTGGTATCCTTATTGACTTTCCGGCCAAGTTTAAGACGAAAAAATGTCCGATTCGCAATTTTTTTTTGCAACTTTTCGGGCCTAGTTTTCGAAATCGGCACACCATTACCGTCTTAAGATGGTCAAAACGGGGTCTTGGCATCCCCATTGACTACTCGGCAAGGTTTAAGACGCAAAAACAATATGTCCGATTCGCAAATTTTCCATCCCGCCTCCTCCGCCCCTGGGTGGAAAGACAACGAAATACCCTATGAGGATATCATATTTCCCATCGGTTATTGGCAAGGTACTCGTTAAATGTGTACAGTTTTTGTGAGTGTAAAGATGGTGGTCACAATATACCACCAGCTCCCGTTCTAGTAGAACAGAGAGGGACGGGCAATACTAGAATGAGAGGGAAGAAGAGAGGGGTGGGGGAATATGATTGGGTTGTAGTCGGATATATCCAAGATATTATTCATAAAATACACTTTCCTCACACCCATAGCAGGGCTATTAAACTAATGAGCGTTTTGAAATCAGTAATGGATGATGATGAATTCAAAAAAAGGCATGCACAAACTGCCAACTGGAAGATAATCATGGGGTGAAGCACGCAGAAGAGAAATTAATAACAATTTTTCACATACATAATTTTTTTCGAACAATTAAACAATTTTTCACAAACATATATATATATATATATATATATATATATATATATATATATAACCAAGTTAAGAAAAGCGAGAGTTATTCCGGCGCAGATATAAATAGCGATCACAACCTGGTTATCATGGGTAGCAGACTGCGATACAAGAAGATGACGAAAGAGACACAACAACCCAGATGGAACACAAAAATACTGGAAGAAAAGAGCTCAAGGAAGAAGTTCCCTGCGGTTATCAAAATGGAAGGAAATAATGGAAATACCAGCACAGACGAACGATGGAAAGAAATGAAAAACATAATTACCAAAGCTGCAGACGAGCTCCTTGTAAGGCAGAAATATCTAAGAATCCATGGATAACAGCTCAAATAAGAGATATCATAGACGAAAGAAGAGGAAAAAGAAGTTCGACCGACTTCAGGCGAAGAATAGCCCAAGCTAAGACCGTATTCATGAAGAAGAGGCAATTAATATGTTCAAAGAACCTAATGCTGGAAACAAGGAAACAATTCGTCAAGACTTTCGTGTGGATCATGGTGCTCTATGGTTCCGAGACTTGTAACACTGAAAAAGTGGACCAGAGAAGAATAGAAGCCTTTGAAACATGGTGCTGGGGGAGAATGCTGAAGATTAAATTGACAGACAAAGTGAGAAACGATTAACCATATAGAAGAGCAGAAGAGGATAGAACCATACGTATAACTCTACGGCAAAAACAAAGAGATGGATTGGACACACATTGAGGCACCGTGGATTGATTAGTAATATAATAGAAGGAAAAATAGAGGGAAAGATCACACGAGGAAGACCAAGAGACATGCACATAGAACAAGTTAAGAAGGACGTAAAACAGAAAAGGTATCAGGGATTGAGGGAATTGACAAAAAATAGAGGCGAATGGAGGGCTGCAATAAACCAATCCTAGGATTGAAAATACTGAATGAAATGAAATATATATTTATATAATTTCACACACACATATATAATTATATAAAACCATAAACACAGTAATCAACCCGAAGGTCGGTTTAGTAGGTGATGGTAGAGCTCACCCGTGTACCAAGCCCGACGGCGTGTGAATATTCACACATCAGGGTAGGGGGGCCAGTTCCTTTCCCTGTGCCGGTTATGGTTTCCCAGGAAGATCTGGTACCCGAAAAATCAACAAGCTTGGGTGGAGCTGCAAGTGCCTTGCCCGGGAATCGAACCCGGGACCCTCTGGTCAGCAGTCCAACGCTCTACCCGCTAGACCACCGCGACCCGCATATAATTATATATATAACACATACTATATATATATATATATATATATATATATACACTTTTTTGGAAAACCCACAAACGTGTAATGTAATGTAAACGTGTAATGTTCTGTTCCTAATTCCTCTTGAGAAAGGTGGTTGGACCACCGAAAATTCGAGAACCAGTGAGTCCCTCTTTTGTGTGTTTTGGTTTCTGTGTTTGTTATGACTATCAGTGAATTTACATTACACGTTTGTGAGTTTTCCAAAAAAGTGTATATATATATATATATATATATATATATATATACGTTACCTCGGCAATGAAAACCTCGCCGAGGGTAATAGTCGCGTTTCAGCATCATTGTTTTGGTGCGCACGGATGCCTTTACTTTAATTTACCCTTGAAATTGAGGTTAGCTCCGTTATTCTGCGGTTCAAACCGGATGAAGGTTTATGATGTGCATTGAGTATGGCAATTTTGCTCGTTCGAAGTTATTACGTGATTCCTGCTTTCCATCAAAACCAGATTACAGCAATTGGCTTACGCATTAATTACATTGAAATGTTTATGAACGTATGTTGAAGGAGAATAAAACATATAGAAACTTTAAAATACTTTGGGATGCGCAGTTAAAATTACGAATGCATGCCAATAATAATTTGTCAAATATTCGGTTCCAATTAATGGTAATTTTAAAAGGTCTCTTTAGTGCATTACACATTTTATGCACAAAGTTTTTTAGGTTTCCAAAATTATAATGACGGAGCAGTAACATTTCAATTATATTTTACATTTCATAATGTAATTTTCTTTTCCATATATGGACTGTTTTGTAGTATCTATGAGGAAGGAATCTGGCCGGAAGATTTTGTGAGATCGGTGTTAGTTCCTATTCCAAAAAAAGGCAAAGGCTACGTCATGTGAGGATTACAGAACAATAAGTTTGATATCCCACGCAGCTAAAGTTATTCTCAGGATCATCAACAAAAGGATAGAGAGTAAGGCAAATGATTACTTAGGGATGATCAGTTAGGGTTTAGGAAAGGAAGAGGTACGCGTGATGCCATTGCAGTAATGAGATCACTAATCGAGAGGAATATAGAATACAATCAGGACGTTTTTGCCTGTTTTGTAGATTTCGAAAAAGCGTTTGATAGAGTGAATTGGGAAAAATTAATGCGTGTATTGCAGAAAATAGGAATGGATTGGAGGGACAGGAGACTGATCCGCAACCTGTACATGTCTCAGACTGCTCAGGTGCGAGTGGGGAACGAAGAGTCCGGATGGGCAGTGTTAGGAAGAGGGGTAAGGCAGGGTTGCCCATTGTCACCGGTACTGTTCACCGTATATGTAGAGGAAATGATTAAAGAGGCATGGGAAGAACTGGAGGTAGGAATGAAAGTCGGAGGGGAATTCGTAAAATCGGTTAGGTTTGCTGATGACCAAGCATTAGTTGCTCAGTCAGCCAAGGGGTTGCAAGCATTGCTGAGTGAATTGGAGGTTCAGTGCGATAAATATGGGATGAGAATCAATATTAATAAAACAAAGGTCATTCGATTTTCCAGAAAGAATAAGGCTAAGCTAAATATTAAAATAGGCGGGGAAAAAATAGAGCAGGTAGAACAGTTTACATATCTCGGAAGTGTTTTGGACCAATACGGTCAAAGTGGTAGGGATGTAAGGAGAAGAATTGCGCTAGGCAAGGAGGCTTTCTCAAGGAGGAGGGAGTTGATGACGGGGACGTTGAGTAGAGATGTTAAGACAAGACTCGTAAAAACTCTGATATGGAGCGTAGCTATGTACGGTGCGGAAACGTGGTCACTGAAGCAGGAGGATAGACGTAGATTGGAGGCTTTTGAAATGTGGGTGTGGAGAAGAATGGAGAAGGTGAAATGGGCCGAAAGGAAAACAAATGAGGAAGTACTAGAGATGGTGGGTGAGGAGAGGGGTTTGTTGAGAGAAATCCTATGGAGGCAGGAAAAATGGATGAAAGGCGTATTGAGCGGTAGTGGAATGTTGAAGAAGGTAATAGAGGGGAGAATGTTGGGCAAGCGAGGAAAGGGTAGGAAAAGGATAGGGATGTTGGATGGGATGAAGGGAGGAAAGATGTACACAGAGATGAAGAGGGACTTGATGTAGTTTAGGTTGCTCGATTGGGTTTTGTTTGGAGTTACAAAATATTTATTTGATAGTTGCGTCCATCCAAAAACCTACCTTAACCGGTAGATTACCTAATAAAATAATATATATATATCCTTGTCGTGGTGGAAGGGCTTGTGTGTTCCGATGACCCCTAGACCTGTGCTGGCGGGAGTAAAAATAATTGCTCCTAGTACGGTCACCCATGCCAGATAGGTCGAAGATTAGGAGCCAGACGAAAGGTAGTCCACGTAGCGTGTTCCTCAGTGAGGCGGCTGCAAAGGCGTCTGACCCCAGTGGGGCGGCCATTAAGTGATGGTGTCACGTTAAAAACACTATTGATGGAGGAAACGGGAAACCACCTCAATTATCATTCCCAAACCAGGCCTCGGTACAATAGAAGAATCGTAGAGTGATCTGCTCCCCATTTGGAGTGGCTTAAATACCTTAGAACGTTTAGGGTTTGGCGACACTTCTCGCGTAATACCCGTAAATGCTCTCGCCAGTTTAACTTTTTGTCTAGGATCAAGCCGAGGAAGCGGACGGATTCCACAAATGGGAGATTCCGACCCTGCAGGTTCAAATTCGGTGGTATGTGCTGTCCGCGAAGACGGTGGAAGTGGACAGACACATTTCGTTTTCTCCGTGGAGAAACGAAATCCGTTCATTCGCGACCAATCTCCCAGTTTATTTAAGGTCACCTGGGCTTGCCTGGAGGCATATGTCAGTCTTGTCGACCTGCAGAAAATAGTTAGGTCGTCCACGAAGAGCGATGCCGTCACCGGGGCATTGACGCATTCCGAGACGTCGTTGATTGCGATGGCAAACAGTGTCACTCAGCACTGATCCCTGAGGTACCCCGTTCTCCTGGATATGATATCGGGATAAATACTTGCCCGTCCTCACTCTAAATGTACGGTTTGTCAAAAAATTGTTAATAAATATGGCCATATTGCCTCTAAATCCCCACTTGTGCAACGTGTTTAAAATTTTTCGTCGCCACACACTATCGTAGGCCTTCTCGAGGTCAAAGAAGACCGCTACGACGTGTTGGCGTAGGAGAAATGCTTCCTGGATGAAATTGTCAGCGCGCTCCAGATGGTCTGTCGTGGACCTCTCGCGCCGAAAGCCGCACTGAGCGTCGGAGAGAAGGCGTCGTCTCTCCAAGCACCAGACGAGACGTCGGTTAACCATTCTTTCCATCACTTTGCACAGGCAACTGTTGAGAGAGATGGGTCGATAACTGCTCGGGTCGCTTTTGTTCTTTCCTTGTTTCGGGGTGGGTATCACCACGGAGTCCCGCCAGGAATTCGGGAAGCCACCTTCAATCCACAATTGATTGAGGGTATCGAGGACCCCTCCCAACACTGATTCCGGAATACTACCTTGATCAAAAAGTTCCCGGAATAACCACCGTGTGGCGCTCCCATCGTTCCGATTTGAGTTCTGTTTTTTTTTGTTAAATTGATACATCTGTTGTTGATATTCCCTTTAAATCTTAGTGTCATAACTTGACATTTGCAAAAGTTACGTAGCCAAGAGTACATCTATCTCTGTGTGTGTTGGCGATTTTTCACAATTACAAAAATGGATTTAAATTTGCAACAACGAACTTGTATTAAATTTTGCGTAAAAAACGGATTTAGTGGCGCACGGACGTTGGAAATGTTGGAAAAGTGTTTCGGCAACGATTCTCTAAAAAAAACGGTCGTTTACCAGTGGCACGAGCGGTTCAGAAGTGGTCGTGAGTCAATCGAAGATGATGAACGCAGTGGCAGACCATCGACATCGAAAGTCGGTGAAAAAATTGATAAAGTAAAAGAAATGTTGGTCAATAACCGCAAATTAACCATCAGAGAAATAGCGGAGGACTTGAACATTACCTATGGATCCGCCCAAGACATTGTGGTTAATGATTTGGGTTTCCGTCGTGTAGCAGCAAAGTTGGTGCCAAAAGACCTCAATTTCATGCAAAAAAGAGACCGTGTTGACGTCGCAAAAGACATGATTTGAGAGGCTGAATCCGATCCCACATTCATCAAAAGGATCATTACTGGAGACGAGACGTGGGTTTATGAGTACGACACGCAATCCAGACATCAGGCAAGTGAATGGCGTTCACCAAATGAGCCGAGACCAAAAAAACCACGTCGTTTTCAGTCATAAAAGAAGGCAATGCTGACGGTTTTCATGGATTACAACGGTGTAGTGCATCATGAATTTTTGCCAGAAGGCCAGACAGTAAACAAAGAGTTAAATATTTGGGCGTTATGAGACGTTTGCGTGAAGCAATTCGCCGAAAGAGACCAGAAATCGTCGCACAGTGCGTCGAGACCGTCGCACAGTGCTATCATTATTCGTAATTTTTTGACGAAAAATGCAACAAATACCATCCAACAGCCACCGAATTCACCTGATTTGGCTCCCTGTGACTTCTTTCTGTTCAATCGAGTTAAAAAACCATTACGGGGAACGCGTTTTAGCAGCCGAGAGGAAGTAATGGAAAAATCGCAGGAAGCACTGATGGACATACCGAAAACCGAATATAAAAAATGTTTCGAGGATTGGATCAAGCGCTGGCATAAGTGTGTTGCAGTCGGTGGGGACTACTTTGAAGGGGACAATATAGATTTAAATGAATAAACTTGTATTTTTAATTTTCTGAATAAATTCCGGGAACTTTTTAATCAAGGTAGTATTCCGGAGAAAAGCGTTGTGGATTCGATCCATTCCCGGCGCGGTGTCATGGGAATCCGTAATGGCAGACTTCAGTTCCCATGGTGAAAAGGGCTCGTTGTATTCTGCAGGTATTTTTTCTTCACAGAAATTGAGAGGGACTCTCTCACATCGTTTCTTTAAGTTTGCGAAGTTTGCATCATAACCCTCGTCACTGCTGTTGGCCGCGAACTGCTTGGCGAAAGTGTCGCTTATTTCCGGGGGTGAAGTCACCACCCGTCCAGCTACAAGCAATGGCGAGATGACGAAGGAGCCATTGGACCCGGAGATTTTTTTTACTTTGTCCCATACCTGAGTGATTGGAGTCCTATGGCCGATTGTCGATATGTATTCTATCTAGGAAGCCCTTTTGTCCTGCTTCACCTCCTTCCGAGCTCGCGCTCGTAGGCGGCGGTATGCTGCCAGGTTTGTTGCCGTGGGGTACTTCTGAAATATCTTCAGCGCTTTCTTCTTCGTCCGGATCGCCCTGTCGCAATCCTCGTTCCACCATGGACAGGTGCACGATTTAGTGTGCCGGACGTAAGAGGGACACTTTCAGTAGCTGCCGTCACGAGCGCTGAGGTCAGTGTCTCGACGTTGTGCAACGCGTGGAGACTAGCGTCATGTTTCAATTTAAAGTGGGCCTTGAAGAGCGACCAGTCGGCACGGCTGACACGCCAGTTTACCGGAGGTTTGAAGATGTTGGGTGAAAAATCTTCTTTCGCGGGGAGAAGAGGAAAATGGTCACTCCCACAAAGATCGTTGTGGGCCGTCATCTTCAGCTTTGGGGCTAAACTTCTCGAGCATATAGAGAGATCTATTGCTGAGAATTCCCCGTTAAAGCTATTAAAGCGAGTTTTTTCACCACTATTTAATAAAAACAAGTTAAAATCCTCAATAAAATTAGATAACATTCGTCCTCTTTTATTGTTTGGGGCCGTTGGGCCTCCCCATAGAGGATCATGGGCATTAAAATCGCCCATCAAAATAAATGGCCGAGGTAGCTGACGGACAAGGGCTTCCAGATTGAAACGAGTTACAGGTGCACCCTCCGGCAAATAGACATTACATAACGTCATCTTCTCCGGGTTGTGCACTGTGGCTGCCACGGCTTGGAATGGGGTGTTCAGTTGGATTCGGGAGGTGTAAAGGGCCTCACGAATCGCAACTGCCACTCCTCCTTGGACGCGTTGACCGCTCGTGTCGTCAAGTCTACAAACATTGTACCCCTTCAAAACGTCCTTGTCTGCCACCTTAAAATGTGTCTCTTGCAGACAGATGCAAGAGAGATTAAAAATGTCCATTAAAATGACCAGCTCCTCCTTGTGCCGATAAAAACCATTGCAGTTCCACTGCAGTATAAAAACATTTTGGTTGTTTAAAATATAAAATAATAAATAGATAAATAAATAGGTTTTTTTAATGTGGTGAGATGACCATCCGTTTCAAGATCATCGCTTGAAGCGAAGTTTCCTCCTCCACTCGCTTGCGAGGACCTCGGTATCGGAGATACTATGGTCCTCCTCCGGAACCTCTGACTTTTTTAGTTTCGTCGGAGGTGATGGGGAAGGGGTCTTCTCACGCCCTTTCGGGGCGCTCCCCTTGGCGGTTTTGGGTGGGCTCTTCTTTGACGGGCCCACCGGAGTAGTTGGCTCGCTTGCCACCTTATTCTTTGTCTCTTTCGTGTTTTTTAAAGGTTTCGTTCGGACGTCCGCGGAGGTCTCTTTCGGGACGTCTGTTTGCGTGGCGATGGCACACTTTCGTAATGGGGCAGTCGCGACGGAAGCAAAAGATCGGGAGAAAGTTGGGGCGATGAGAGCCTTGTACTTCCTCCTCGCTTCCACATATGGTATTTTTCCGAGCGTCTTTAGCTCCATGGCCTTTCTTTCCTCTTCGGACAATCACGGGAGTACACTGGATGTGCTCCAGTACACCCTCGCAATTGACACAAAGAGGTTCCGACGAGCACTCATTATCCTCGTGCGCGTCCTTGCCACAGCGCGGACAGGTTGCCCTGCCCTCGCAGCGAGACGCGACGTGGCCAAAACGTTGGCATTGAAAACAACGCAAGGGATTTGGAATGAACGGCCTCACTGGGAGCGACTCAGCCGATGAACACCTTGTCGGGTAGCCTATCGCGCGCGAACGTCAGGATGACGGATGTATTAATAGTCTCTCCGCGGCGCCTTGTGGTAAGTCGACGACAATCAATCACTCCTTGGGAGAACATTTCCCTCTTGATCTCGTCGACCTCCACATATAAAAGATCGTAGTGGCTGATGACTCCCCGACAAGTGTTGAGAGGGCGGTGCACCCCCATATTTACCGGTATAACATGGAGAATTCCCATTGCTAGAATTTTCTCTCTCTGCTTATCGTTAAGGGTCTCAATGAGCAGTGTACCATTTCTTAGTTTTCTGACGCTCCCAGGCACGATCTGGGATAGTACTCTTTGAATAAGGAAAGGAGAAACCTTTTTCAAGGTCTCACCTTCCTTCGCACAAGATATTACCAAATACCGCTTACATGCGGCGTTACTTTGATCTCCCCCGACCGTGTCCGGACGGGATCTCTTGGGTGGTGGAAAATTTGTTTCCTCCATAGAAAGAAATTATTCGTCCCTCGGCCTCCCCATCCACCATGGAGCCATACATTCGGGACGCCGCTCCGCTGAACCGGAGAGGTCGCCAGGGCTAACTCGAGGGATGTAGCGCTTCAGGAGTGGTTGTCTGTTTCGGGGTGGATCTTCGATGCAAGGGCCCACCCTACATCTCCGACCTCCCTACGCAGACCCCTACAACCTTGGCACTTGCCACCGGAGCATAAAAGCGACGGAAGCCGATTGACCGGGAGTGGCTAGGTCCCGGCCACCCGTTTACATGAAATCCGGGGCCAAAGAGGGGTATCGCCCCCCGGTCCATACAGGGCCTCCGAAACCCTGCTGGGAACCAGAGAGCTCACCCTCCAGGATCCCCATCTCTCTTTTACGGGTCTCCAGACACGGCAAGCACCTGGGCGGATCGCAGGCCAGTTGGTATGGCTGCACACAGACGGTGGATCCACAGTACTGTCCGGACGCATCCCTTGCTGGCTGGGGGTTTGTATTCCGGGTTTTCTCCCCGCCCTTTTAGTCGCCACTTACGACAAGCAGGGATACTGCGGGAGTATTCTCCATCCCCCTACCCGTGGGGGGCCTCGCCATCGTATTTGAAGTACGTGGAAGTCAGTGCGTGGTGAAAGAGATTCACCGTGTCACGATCAAACATGGCTTCCAGTAGTCTGAGGGTGTCTTTGAGAGGCACACGGGTGAATAAGGACACCACATCAAGGCTGATCATGAGATTATGAAAAAGGCTTTGAGTGAAAATATAAAAAAAAATAAATAAATTGTGAAAACTTTGATATTGAGTATAGTATTTTTCAACTTGGAAACTTGGTCAATTGGTTTGCTGTAGCGCAGGATTTTGCAATGTTTGATACCATGTTGGGGGGATTAAAAGTTGTGCAGTGGCTAGCAGCCTCAGCACTCATCTAAAACCTACCACAGTTGACAGAACTATTTTTATTACAGCTGTCTCTTTTACGGCTGTATATCACGGCTTAGGGTAGGTTTTGGATGAGCCTTTTGGCTACACACTCCTATACTCCTAAGCCCTAACTAATATGGCACAAATATCTTTAAACCCCATATACATGAAGCAATTACTCATTATTTAGCTCTGCATAATTTCTACCTCACATAATTTCACTGCATCACGACGATGCGCCGTCTCACACCGCGCTTGTCGTGTCGGACTTCTTGGCCAAGCACGGCGTGGCAACGCTGCCGCACCCGCCCTACAGCCCGGACTTGGCACCACCGGACTTCTTTCTGTTCCCGAAGATAAAGAGGAATTTGAAAGGAACGCGATACGGGACTTTGGACGCCGTCAAAGAGGCCGTGACGACGTGTCTTCGAGAGGTTCCCGATGATGCCTTCGCGGGAGTGTTCCAGGAATGGGAACGCCCCTGGAACAAGTGTATCGACTCACAAGGGTCCTATTTTGAGGAATATTAGCTTAAGATATGTAAACGTGTAGTACTTTTTTTTCCTGAGCTCAGTACACTTATTTTCCGGACGAACCCTGTATTTGGGCTACACTATGCCAAGACTTCATAGCCCCTTCTTCTACCTTTCCCCTGGGAAAAATGCAAATGAAGCAGAGAAGATGGATTCAGAGCATTTTGATTACTAAAAGTATGTTCAAGATTGTAATAGAGGGGAGAATGTTAGGTAAGATAGGAAGTGTCATGATTATTATAGATGGAAAGAAGAGAGGAAAAAAGTATGTAGATTAAGTAAGGTTGTCAGGTTGTGCTTTGTTAGGAGAGGCAAGGAAATGTATGATTGTATCGTTATATTGTCTGCGCCCATTCAAAACCTACCTTGACCAGTGGAATACCAATTAATTATAATTAGTATTCAAGGACCTCAAAATATTCTTTTTGTCACTCCCATTCCTTTCATTCATAAATTGTATGGATAACAATTGATTTCATTTGATTTCTAAAAAAATACATCTGTTGTACAGCCCACTGAATACCCATTGACATGCAGATGCTGAACTGCCATGCAGATAAATGATGCTGGTTTAAGCATGACCAACTTTAAACAAAAACTAATTTTCATCCTCTGTAAGGTCAATTGAACACTCAACAGTTTACTTCACGTAGATTGCAATACAGAAGATGGACACGTGGTACATCTGTTCATTTCAATCTTCACCCAGGACTGGGTCAACTGACCTCCAATACATAGTTACATAAATGACATTACAGAAAATGGGTACTGAGTTAATGCAGAAAATGGGTACTCCAAGCTGTAGATATATTGCTTGTATTAATTATATTAAAAGCGAACCCATGAATTTTGATTATTGAAAGGGAACCAATCAATTTTAACGTAAATTATATACACAACAGTAATAACATTACGAACATAAGCAAACCCATGTTAATGTCAATTATATGCAAAACAATAATAAACTTGAAAAGAAACTCTAATGTAAATTATACACAATTCATGGATTTCAATTTCACTTCCATACACAACAATAATAATATTGAAAGCAAAGTAATGTACAGTATATGCACAACAACTGCAGTTACAAATATTATATATATATATATATATATATATATATATATATATATATATATATATATATATATACAATAAGTTTGATATCCCACGCAGCTAAAGTTATTCTCAGGATCATCAACAAAAGGATAGAGAGTAAGGCAAATGATTACTTAGGGGATGATCAGTTTGGGTTCAGGAAGGGAAGAGGTACGCGTGATGCCATTGCAGTAATGAGATCACTAGTCGAGAGGAATATAGAATACAATCAGGACGTTTTTGCCTGTTTTGTAGATTTTGAAAAAGCGTTTGATAGAGTGAATTGGGAAAAATTAATGGCTGTATCGCAGAAAATAGGAATGGATTGGTGGGACAGGAGACTGATCCAAAACCTGTACATGTCTCAGACTGCTCAGGTGCGAGTGGGGAACGGAGAGTCCGGATGGGCAGCGTTAGGAAGCGGTGTAAGGCAGGGTTGCCCATTGTCACCGGTACTGTTCAACGTATATGTAGAGGAAATGATTAAAGAGGCATGGGAAGAACTGGAGGTAGGAATGAAAGTCGGAGGGGAATTCGTAAAATCGGTTAGGTTTGCTGATGACCAAGCATTAGTTGCTCAGTCAGCCAAGGGGTTGCAAGCATTGGTGAGTGAATTGGAGGTTCAGTGCGATAAATATGGGATGAGAATCAATATTAATAAAACAAAGGTTATGCGATTTTCCAGAAAGAAAAAGGCTAAGCTAAATATTAAAATAGGCGGGGAAAGAATAGAGCAGGTAGAGCAGTTTACATATCTCGGAAGTGTTTTGGACCAATACGGTCAAAGTAGTAGGGACGTTAGGAGAAGAATTGCGCTAGGCAAAGAGGCTTTCACAAGGAAGAGGGAACTGATGACGGGGAAGTTGTTTAGGAATGTTAAGAAAAGACTCGTAAAAACTTTGGTACGGAGCGCAGCTATATACGGCGCGGAAACGTGGTCGCTGAAGCAGGAGGATAGACGTAGATTGGAGGCTTTTGAAATGTGGGTGTGGAGAAGAATGGAGAAGGTGAAATGGACCGAAAGGAAAACAAATGAGGAAGTACTAGAAATGGTGGGGGAGGAGAGGGGTTTGTTGAGAGAAATCCTATGGAGGCAGGAAAAATGGATGAAAGGCGTATTGAGCGGTAGTGGAATGTTGAAGAGGGTAATAGAGGGGAGAATGTTGGGCAAGCGAGGTAAGGGTAGGAACAGGATAGGGATGTTGGACGGGATGAAGGGAGGAAAGAAGTACACCGAGATGAAGAGGGACCTGATATAGATTAGCTTGCTAGGTGGGGAGTCACAAAATGTTTATTTGATAGTTGTGTCCATCCAAAAACCTACCTTAACCGGTAGATTACCTAATAAAAAAAATATATATATACATAACTATGAAGTACAAAGAGTTAAACAATAAATTGAGAAGGGCCACAAATAAAGCAAAAGAAGAATGGTGGAAAACGCAATGCGAGGATATGGAAAGTTTACAGAAGAAGGGTGAAATTGGTGCTCTATACAGCAAGGTTAAGTTATTATCGGGAAGTAAGAAGGCAAGAGCTGTGCTAACAGTTAAAGATAAATGGGGTAAGATAATAGTTGAACCAGGAAAAATCCAAGAGAGATGGAAGGAATATATAGAAACACTGTATGGTAAAGAACTTAGGCCGACAAGGTTAGACATAGAAAAGGAACATGACGTAGAAGAAGATAGCTTAGGTCCAGGCATACTCGACGATGAAATAGAAAGGGCATTAAAGGAGATGAAAGCAAATAAGGCTGTGGGGCTGGACAATATTCCTGTAGAAATGTTGAAATGGTTAGGGAAAGGTGGGAAGAAGGCCATATATGGACTGATTCGTAGTATCTATGAGGAAGGAATCTGGCCGGAAGATTTTGTGAGATCGGTGTTAGTTCCTATTCCAAAAAAGGCAAAGGCTTCGTCATGTGAGGATTACAGAACAATAAGTTTGATATCCCACGCAGCTAAAGTTATTCTCAGGATCATCAACAAAAGGATAGAGAGTAAGGCAAATGATTACTTAGGGGATGATCAGTTTGGGTTTAGGAAAGGAAGAGGTACGCGTGATGCCATTGCAGTAATGAGATCACTAGTCAAGAGAATAGAATACAATCAGGACGTTTTTGCCTGTTTTGTAGATTTCAAAAAAGCGTTTGATAGAGTGAATTGGGAAAAATTAATGCGTGTATTGCAGAAAATAGGAATGGATTGGAGGGACAGGAGACTGATCCGCAACCTGTACATGTCTCAGACTGCTCAGGTGCGAGTGGGGAACGGAGAGTCCGGATGGGCAGTGTTAGGAAGAGGTGTAAGGCAGGGTTGCCCATTGTCACCGGTACTGTTCAACGTATATGTAGAGGAAATGATTAAAGAGGCATGGGAAGAACTGGAGGTAGGAATGAAAGTCGGAGGGGAATTGGTAAAATCGGTTAGGTTTGCTGATGACCAAGCATTAGTTGCTCAGTCAGCCAAGGGGTTGCAAGCATTGCTGAGTGAATTGGAGGTTCAGTGCGATAAATATGGGAAGAGAATCAATATTAATAAAACAAAGGTTATGCGATTTTCCAGAAAGAAAAAAGCTAAGCTAAATATTAAAATAGGCGGGGAAAAAATAGAGCAGGTAGAACAGTTTACATATCTCGGAAGTGTGTTGGACCAACACGGTTAAAGTGGTAGGGACGTAAGGAGAAGAATTGCGCTAGGCAAGGAGGCTTTCTCAAGGAGGAGGGAGTTGATGACGGGGACGTTGAGTAGGGATGTTAAGACAAGACTGGTAAAAACTTTGGTATGGAGCGTAGCTATGTACGGCGCGGAAACGTGGTCGCTGAAGCAGGAGGATAGACGTAGATTGGAGGCTTTTGAAATGTGGGTGTGGAGAAGAATGGAGAAGGTGAAATGGACCGAAAGGAAAACAAATGAGGAAGTACTGGAAATGGTGGGTGAGGAGAGGGGTTTGTTGAGAGAAATCCTATGGAGGCAGGAAAAATGGATGAAAGGCGTATTGAGCGGTAGTGGAATGTTGAAGAGATGGGAGATAGAGGGGAGAATGTTGGGCAAGCGAGGTAAGGGTAGGAACAGGATAGGGATGTTGGACGGGATGAAGGGAGGAAAGAAGTACACCGAGATGAAGAGGGACCTGACATAGATTAGTTTGCTAGATGGGGAGTCACAAAATGTTTATTTGATAGTTGTGTCCATCCAAAAACCTACCTTAACCGGTAGATTACCTAATAAAAAATATACATAACTTTTGGACAGCACAATAGAACACAGAATAAAACAGGTAACACGTAAAAGACTGTAAATGTAATAATAACGTAAGACGTAAAACACACTGTAGATGATTTAAGCTTTCGGCCTACTCCGAGGCCTTCTTCAGGTCAGACCCTGACCTGAAGAAGATATTTACTTAATAAGAAGATACAGTAGATATTTACGTTTCGATGGCACGGCCGTCGAAACGTAAATATCTACTGTAAGTGTCCTTCTTTTATGTTTCTGTGTGTGTAATATCTATTATCTTAGTGTTTATATATATATATATACTTATCTTCCGAAGAAGACGGAGCTCAAGTCCGTCGAAATTATCAAGATAATATTGTGAGTGTTCTTTTTATGTGTTCTCGTGCTGTGTGTTACTGTCTAAGTTTTTTATTCAACACTTCCGTGTTACTTCGAAGAAATCATCTATATATATATATATATATATATATATATATATATATATATATATATATATATATATATATATATATATATATATATATATATATATATATATACACAGAAAAGAGAGAAATATAAGAGAGAAACCTCTCAATCTGACCTGAAGAAGGCCTCGTAGTAGGCCGAAAGCTTAAATCATCTACAGTGTGAGTGTCCTTTTACGTGTTATCTGTTTTATTCTGTGTTCTATTGTGCCGTCCAAAAGTTATATTGCTCTCGTGAGTACTTCCGCATCCACTTCCACATATATATATATATATATATATATATATATATATATATATATATATATACACACTTTTTTGGAAAACCCACAAACGTGTAATGTAAATTCACTGATAGTCATAACAAACACAGAAACCAAAACACAAAAGAGGGAAAACTCACTGGTTCTCGAATTTTCGGTGGTCCAACCACCTTTCTCAAGAGGAATTATTCGAGTTCTGTTTGTCTAATTCCTCTTGAGAAAGGTGGTTGGACCACCGAAAATTCGATAACCAGTGAGTTTTCCCTCTTTTGTGTTTTGGTTTCTGTGTTTGTTATGACTATCAGTGAATTTATATTTATATATATATATATATATATATATATATATATATATATATATATATATATATATATATATACAAACATATCTGCTAATGACTTGATGCTTATATCAATTTTTTTTAATTGTTAAATTATCTTAACATTGCAATTTATCATTTTCGTGTACACGATATCTTTCAATGTCCCACTAGAGGCTCGCTGTGCCCAGCTCTCTCTCTATTAGCCAGCATCACGTGGCCAACTGATCTGTTACAGACCTAGCATACTCCCTCTCTCTATAGCTACATAATGGGACATCACACGGCCGAGTCTACCATCATGCAGCTGAGGGTGAAAGAAAGAGAAAAGAAAACTTTGCACTTCCACACACTTTTAATATAACACGACCATGGTTTCGATGCAGCGCATCATCATCAGGTCAGCTGACCGATCTCTCACTAGTATTAAAAGTAGGTATTAAAAAGCTGGTTAAAAGTATGCAAAAAGTAATTGATCATCAAGGCGACGATGTAGAAAAATAGCTAACTGCTCATCCTGCAGTCCATCCCATCTCAATTTTTTGTACATACCAGCAGTGCTGGCATGTACGAAAAAT
This sequence comes from Hetaerina titia, assembly GCA_037158775.1. Taxonomy (NCBI): domain Eukaryota; kingdom Metazoa; phylum Arthropoda; class Insecta; order Odonata; family Calopterygidae; genus Hetaerina; species Hetaerina titia. The sequence continues at coordinate 105,560,104 of CM073774.1, forward strand.
TGAGAATAAATTTGACTTTCCATGAAAAAAACAGGAGACCTTACCTTTCGATATGCCGTCATCCAAAGACATCCAAAAAGTGCAAATATACCAGATATTATTGACGTAATGAACAATACATATGTAGTTGAAACATTGTTATGAAAATTTCTTCGTGAAATGGTAATTCTTCAGGGATAAAATAATTTTTGTTTTTATCATTAATGCCATGCTAAGGCCAATTACACATAGAATGAATAAGGAGATCGGGATAGTGGGGTGGCTAACATACAGATTTCCCACCGAGAGGGCTCAGGTTCAAATCCTGGAGACAACAAATATTTTTCAGTGATGACCCGATCCCTACTTGAGATGCTTTGTGGAGAGCACTTGGAGTGAGTACACCGTCTGTCGGATGGGGCGTTAAACTGCGGACCCCTTGGTGCCTTTCGATAAGAGTGGGCTAATGCCACTGCCGGGTTTCTAATTCAAGGGTTCATCCTTAATGGCACAAATGACCTTAGCAGTTGGTTGCCTTCTCTAAAATTACTACTACTAGATTGAATACATATTATTTTCTATCAGAAAAATTTACATGGGAAACGAGAATACTTGGGGAGAAAGATTTAATTTTTCTACAAAATGGAAACAAATTCTTTATAAAACCTTCTATGCAGAGTGAAGGAATTGATGGGCAGAGTTAATGAGTGTATTGAATCACGCCTTTGCATTCTAAATACACTTCAATTGCATGTTGCGTCAGCGCTCTTTGGGAGATGGACATGAATGAGCGGTGAAAACACTTCAGCTGGTTATAACCTGTGTGTGCACATCCCTATGCATCCAATGAGGTTGCCTTTCACGCTCAACAGTTTTTTGCACACTAATGTGGCACCACGGGGGCATGGGTGAAAGCGTGCTCTTTGAGGTGGTGCTTGAGAGTGAAGGACTTGGAGCAGACTCCACATTTGTGTGGCCTCTCCCCAGAATGTGACAGCATATGCCTCTTGAGGTAACTGTTCCGAGTGAAACCTTTCGAACATGAAGCACATCTGTAGAGCCCATCAACGGTATGGGTTGACATGTGGACCCCGAGTTCATTCGGATATTTGAAGCGTCTGGAGCAGTGCTGGCATTGGTGCTTTTTTTCCATGATGTGCACCGATTTCACATGTCCATCGAGGTCACTTTTACACTCAAATGCCTTGGAGCAAACATCACACCTGAGTTGCCTTCCCCTCTTGAGGTGGACGCGCATCACGTGAGCCTTGAGATCATCATATTGTGCAAATACCTTGCTGCAAATTCGACAAGTGTGCCGATGATCGCCTGCAGCATTCTTTCCTGCTCCATCTTGTTTCTGGCCACTATCTGAGAGAGTTGAAGAAAAAGCAAAAGAAAGAGAAGAGGATCAAGTCAAGTCCTGCAATTAGATCGAGAGGTTTAGTCCTGCAACGAACATATCTGTGGTCATCAGGTTGTATATACACAAGAGCATATACAATCATATATGTTATCTGAACAATAAATGCAAGAACTCATGCAATCTGGTGGCCATGAAGCGGATTATAGCCCCGCCCACTGGGAACGCTAGTTGAGATCCAATGAGCCATCTGTGTTTGGCGGATGATTGTCGAGCTGTGCTTATGTTGCCAGTTGTGTTAGTTTCTGTTGTCCTTGGTTTTACTGTTTGTCAAAAATGGAAATTGACAAAATCATGGAGCAAAGAATCAACATCAAGTTTTCTGGTGAAGTACAGTAAAAGTTATCCAGAAATTACTGAAATGTTGACAACTGTTTACACGGTGATAATGCTCCTACAAAAACATGTGTTTTCAAGTGGATTAGGCGTTTCAAAGATGAGCGACAAGACACCACAGATGATGCAAGGCTGGGAGGACCTCTAAATACCCGTGTTGACGACAACATTGATCGTGCGTGGTCCCTTGTCCTTCTTACTGATCATCAAAAAACTGTCAGAATGATAGCTGATGAACTGAATTTAGGAAAATCAACGGTGCACACTATTTTAACCGAGCGTGATGGATGGATCCTTCACCATGACAATGCACCTGCACATTCAGCATTGATTGTTCGCCAGTTTATGGCAGAAAATTCAATCACCTTGATCCTTGATCATCCTCCTTAATCGCCAGACCACATATAATAAATCTGAACAATAAGTACATGCGTGGTATTTACACTTCTGCCATGGTTTATTCTCACTGAGATAAGAGGCATACGACAATGTTTTTGGAAAAAGTTAGTTATTGCAGGAGTACACGTGTGATTCTTAACTCATATATAAACTACAAAGAAAGTAGTCGAGCAACACAAATACCTTCAAAACAAATCAAGCATCATCTAGGCCCTGGAGTTTGAATGGCAGGGGAAAACAGAAAGTGAAGAAACTGCACTTGCATGTCCATTAATTAGTCAGTTAAAAGCTAGGCCATGGAAACTTCCTGGCAGGAGGGAAAAAATTTCATTGTTTGCAGTGGTAAACATGGTCACAAGAGGTCTAGGACATAAATTGTGTCCCAAAAATGCAAGGAATGAACCTTGATGTTAGACGAGCAGTCCAAAGTCAAGAGTTTAAAAGAAAAATGAGGAATTAGAAAAGACAATATGCAGCGTTCAATCAAAAGTTATTCAATTCACTAAATTTTGGATGTTTATTATGATTTTTTCCATAGAGCTTCCCGGAGGATTTATTTTATAATCAATGTAGTTTAGTTTGAATATTGGAAAAGAATTTATTATTTTTTTGGCTCAAACATTCTTCTGAAGTAAATTACTTTTCAAGTTAATTCCACTGCGTTAAATATATTATCTCAATAGTCAATGTATCAGAATATTACAAACAACATGTAATAGATTTTTTGTAGAATAAAACCTCCTGATGCAACCACATTTTAGTGGAAGTAATAAAGTTAATCCCTCCCATGGACTACAACCTTGTTGTGGTGGAAGGGCTTGTGCATTTCGATGACCCCTAGAGCTGTGCTGGTGGGAGTAATGATTATTGCTCCTGGTAGGGTCACCCATGCCAGATAGGTCGAAGGTTAAGAGCCAGACGAAAGGTAGTCCACTCAGCGTCTGTCCCTCAGTGAGGCGGCTGCAAAAGCCTCTGACCCCAGTGGGGCGGCCATTAAGTGATGGTGTCACGTTAAAAACACTACTGAGGAAGGCAACGGGAAACCACCTCAATTATTATTCCCATGAAAACTGATGGACGCAAAACAGATTTTGAGTCCTGGCAACTGCGGGACTCGGCCCAAGCAGCCGCGTGTCGTGCCCAGCAGCAGGGGAGGCAAGGCTTCCGCGGTCATCATCCCACGATACCCTTGCGGGGGAAAAATAACAACAGCAGAACAGAAGACGCAGAAGAAGACGAAAGTAGTTAGAATAGGAACATGGAACGTCAGGACAATGTTGAGGACAGACAAATTAGAGAATATTAAGCGAGAGATGGAAAGGGGTAATATAGATGTTTTAGGTCTCTGCGAGGTGAGATGGAAGGATAGCGGGGATTACTGGAGTGACAATTATAGAGTGATATACAGTGGCGGGGACGAGAGCCAACGAGGGGTTGCCATAATATTAAATAAAGGGGTAGGAAGAAGCGTAGTCAACATAGAGCAAGCAACTGATAGAATCTTACTCGTAGAGATTACAGCAGAGCCGACGAACTTGGTCATAGTTCAGGTATACAGGTCACCGAGCAACCACAAGGAGGAAGAAGTCGATAGGATGTACGATGAGTTAGAGGATATAATCGCGTGTGTTCCTGCAGGGAAACATTTAATAGTGATGGAGGATTAGAATGCGACGGTAGGCGAAGGAAGAGAGGGTGGTGAGTTGGGGGACTATGGGTTAGGCACGAGGAATGAACGCGGGGAGAAAGCAATTGAATTCTGCAGGAGACAGGGGTTAGTCATCACCAACACATGGTTTAGACACCACAAAAGGCGTAGGTATACATGGAAATGCCAGGTGACTCAGAAAGGTATCAGTTAGATTATATTATGGTTAGGCACAGGGTTAGGAATAGTCTGATAAATTCGCACTGTTTCCCAGGAGCGGATGTGGAATCTGACCACAATTTTGTTGTTATGAAATGTAACGTCCGTTTCAAGAAGATAAGGCAAGGGCGGCGGGTTAGGAAATGGAACATAGAAGCATTAAATGGATTAACGAGGAAGGAGTATCAGCAGGCTGTAGAGAAAATGATGGATGACCGTAAAGAACTGAGTACGATCGAAGAAAAATGGGAATGTATCAAGAAAGGGATATCGAAAGCCGCAAAAGACACTATAGTAACGTTTACAGGAAAAGGATAAGGAAACCATGGGCAACGGATGAGATGATTGCAAAGATGGATGAGAGAAGAAGATGGAAGAGTGTAAACACAGAGTTAGGCAAAATGAAGTACAAAGTGTTAAACTATACTATATATTGAGAAGGGCCACAAATAAAGCAAAAGAAGAATGGTGGAAAACGCAATGCAAGGATATGGAAAGTTTACAGAGGAAGGGTGAAATTGGTGCTCTATACAGCAAGGTTAAGTTATCATCGGGAAGTAAGAAGGCAAGATCTGTGCTAACAGTTAAGGGTAAGTGGGGTAACATATAATTGAAAAAGAAAAGATCCAAGAGACATTAAAGGAATACATAGAAACACTGTATGGTAGAGAACTTAGGCCGACAAGGTTAGACATTAAAAAGGAACATGACGTAGAAGAAGATAGCTTAGGTCCAGGCATACTCGACAATGAAATAGGAAGGGCATGAAAGCAAATAAGGGTGTAGGGGTGGACAACATTCCTGTGGAACTGTTGAAATGTTTAGGAAAATGTGGGAAGAGGACTCTCTATGGACTTATTTATAGTATCGTATCGATGAGGAAGGAATCTGGCCAGAAGATTTTGTGAGATCAGTGTTAGTTCCTATTCTGAAAAAGGTAAAGGCTACATCATGTGGGGATTACAGAACAATAAGTTTGATATCCCACGCAGCTAAAGTTATTCTCAGGATCATCAACAAAAGAATAGAGAGTAAGGCAAATGATTACTTAGAGGATGATCATCGGCAGAGGATGATTGAGCAGCAGTGGAATGTTGAAGAAGGTAAGAAGTATGCAGAGATGAAGAGGGACCTGATGTACAGTAGGTTGCTGGATTGGGTTTTGTTTGGATTACAAAAAATATTTGTTTGATACCTGTGTCCATCCAAAAACCTACCTTAACTGGTAGATTACCTAATAATAATAGTGTTAATTCCCAACAGTTCCACATCACTAGAAAGAAGCAAAAGTGAAAGCACAGCAGTCCTGAGCCCTCCTTACCTTGAACCTCCGACACAGCCCTTACAACTCCTGCTTCATCTTGAGGAATGTCAATGCCACACTCATCCTTAACATCGACTTCCTTATTTAAAGGCAAGCATAATTCTCCACCTTTCAAATGGTCCTTCAAAATCAAAGAAAAACATTAAACCGTAGAGTGCATCCAAGTAAAACATCCAGCAAAAGTCCTGCATACACAAATAAGCTGTATGATCCATCTAAAAACCAGATTAAATAATTTTAGTATTCACTAAATTGTCACGCTAAATGTTTTCAACTTCAAACACTTTCTTCTAATGAATTGAACCTTCCAATATCAACTGATAATTTAACATTGCCCACATTTTAAATACAAATTAAGAGGAGGTGAGGTATGAGAGAGTTCAAGGATGAAAAAAACATAAATCTATGAATTGAATAGAATTATAATGAATTTCAAGAAACTGTAACAGTAACTTTAACGGAGTCACCCGCTATGTGTGCATTATAATGCAACAATTTCAGAGAGTAAAAATCATTCGCCTTGACCGGGATTCGAACCCGGATCCCTCGATATCCGGCCGAGTGCTTTAACCACTTAAGCTACCGAGATGTCCTCTTACACTCTGAAATTTTGGGGGCTTTAAAGTGGTTAAAGCACTCGGCCAGATATCGAGGGATCCGGGTTCGAATCCCGGTCAAGGCGAATGATTTTTACTCTCTGAAATTGTTGCATTATAATGCACACATGGCGGGTGACTCCGTTAAAGTTACTGTTACAGTTTCTTGAAATTTGTCTAAGGTATGAACAGCCTAAGTGTTTGAAATTGGCTTTATTAACATCGTGGACTGTGGCACGTCGCGCACGACTACGAATGCCTGTGACATTGTATGTACGGTATTTCGTCATAACATCTTGTTCCCTTAAAGCCCCCAAAATTTCAGAGTGTAAGAGGACGTCTCGGTAGCTTAAGTGGTTAAAGCACTCGGCCGGATATCGAGGGATCCGGGTTCGAATCCCGGTCAAGGCGAATGATTTTTACTCTCTGAAATTGTTGCATTAGAATTATAATGATTGACAGAAGTATTTATATTGTCCTAACCCCTAATCCAAAAAGAAGAATAGGAACTTCAGTCCCTTAGGGTAACTTGAGGTGAAGTGGAATGAAGGGAGGAAGGAATAGGGTGGAGATGAAGATGGGTTAGTTATGGAGTATGATATCAGGGTATGTTCTGTTAGGAGAGACATGAGAATAATAGTCTCAACATAGCAGAAAACACTTAAAAACCTTTAGTGAAAGAAAACAATAATAAATGTGATAAACAGAAGGACACTAACTTAAACATTAATATTTCAGTAGCCATAGCCATTTTCTACAGAGTATGAAGAGTCATCAACTTTGGTTAGTTACAATTGTAATCTTTAATTAAACTGCAATTAGTGTAACTTACAAATACATATTTTTGAACTAGAGAATCTTAAACTCACAAAGCAGTTCCTTTTAGTTATGACCTAGTGGCTAACTCTTTCATTTCCTCACATTTAGAAATAAACAGTGAAAAATAGAATAATGGCCACCGATGCCAATATTCAAGAACTCAGAAGTATTGCCAATTGCACATTGGTGAATTAAAAATTAATTTACCATTGGAATGATCCAACCTTTGTTTGCAATCTCCTTTCATCGAGCATATTTAGAATTATGGGTTTCCTAAAATGTGTTCACTATTGTCCACCATCCCAACCATTTGGGTCTCAGAATGTACTCATTTCAAACCATAAACGTCGTATTGTATCCCAAATAAAGTGCCATTTAAACTGCCAACTTTTATCCTGAATAACACTGGATTCATAGCACAGTGGCTAATTATGCTCACAACATAAATATATGTACTCACCGTGTTCTCTGAATCTTCATTGGTCGACCAATGGCAGTCTACTTCCTGCATTGATGCGACTGTTGGCAAATGTTCCTTTTCCGGAGCAACAGAGAATTCACCAGCACCGTCAAACTCTCCCATTATAACGATCATGTCATCTGGGACATCCACACCCGTGTCAAGAGCATCACTAGCAATTTTATTATCACCAACCCATTTCTTGATCACACCAGGAAACTGTTGCAAAGCATACACATACTATGATTAAATAGTGACAGAGGGTGAACGACTCAAAATTACAGCATCAGGGCAACAAATCTTTGGGGCAAATTTTTTAATTGCAATTCTGTAAGAGGACCATTTGGGAGTCACTCATTTAGTAAAACACGAGGGTAGGCTGAAAATTAACGCACACATACCTGTAGACCGCAAACAAAATGCCCTTCAGAAGCACTCCTGGTGGCATGTGGAAATAATATTTTCCCCCTCAACACGCATGCGCAGGTGTGAGGTCGTTTCATTCATCCAGTGTATTTTGAGAAGTGGAAGTATGGAGACGTGTTCTAGTGCTATTATGTCAACGCAAATTAAACAGTGTGCTGTTATCAAATTTTTAACTGCTGAAAAAGTAACTCCTACTAAAATTCATGGTCATTTACGATGACGATGCTGTTGATAGGTCTACTGTAAATCAATGGGTAGTCACATTTTGTGGTTGTGAGCATGGAAAAGGCATAATTGTTGATGAAACACGCAGCGGACGTTCAATCATTGCCACAGACGATAAACATCCCAAACTCATCAAAAACTAAATTCAAAATGTCTGGCAAACCATGTTGGGATATCCAAGGAACGTGTCAGCTTCATTATTGAACAATTGGGATACCGTAAAATTTGTGCACCATGAGTAAATTCCCCTGATCGTGTGCCTAGCAATTTTTATTTTTTCCTCAACTCAAGAGACACCTCATTACACCTAAGACGAAGAGGTAAAGACAGCTGTCAAGTCCTGGATTCAAAAAAATTCGGAAGAGTTTTCCAATGATGGAATGAAAAAACTTGTTACAAGTTGGGAGAAATGTGTTAGCACATGCAGTAACTATGTTGAAAAATAAATATATGATTTTGAAAATTAAGAATTGCACTTTAATGTACGTTTTGCCTAATCTTGCTATTTGTTTTTGTTTGTGATCTACAGACATGAGTGCATTACTTTTCAGCCTACCCTGTTAAGTTACACTTGTGACTGATGGTAGCTAGGTTTTTGCATCAACCGTTCATAAAAGAGAATATAGATTATTATATCGTGGTCTACCACTTTATTTTAGGTTTGCATTTCTTTATCCTGCCTAAGAAGAAAAAACCTTAACTCTTAATGCATTATAATAATCAACTTTGCGAAACAGAATTAGTTCTGACTGCAATGAATAACTGCTTAATTCTTTCACCTGAATCTCCACTCTATTGCAGTTATTAGTGTCCATCAAATTCAAGCAGGTGGCCTCTGTATAAGTCTCCTCCATTTCAACAGTTGCTGTTCCCACCGATTGATCAATGGCCCACACTTTGCTTGATGTACCTTCAACCAAATCCTCTCCAGGCTTCTGCACACCCTTGTTGTCATGGCTTGAGACATCAATCACCTCCTTAAAAAACCATAAACACAGTAATCGACTGGAAGGTCAGTTTGGTATGTGATGGTAGAATTAACTCAATACCAACCCCTATATGGTATAATGTGAAATTCACCCATTGGCAGAGGATCAATATAGGTAGGGGGTCAGATCCTTTCCCTTTGCCAGGGAGACATCTGGTACACTGTTAAAAATAGACAGATCAGGTGAATGGCAGAGGGTTCCCAGAAAGCTGTGCTTTGCAATTAAACGCAGACCCTATGATCAGTAGAGCCAAATAGTCTTATACAAAATGCCAAATAGTCTTGAATGATATGCATTATTTTATTACACCAAGGGCAAGAGATAAGACACTTAATATTTATGTGCTCTTGTTTTTACTAAAATGCCTTAAATATACCTTCAGAATTTCCATTTCATTTTCTGTACAGCCATTTCTGAAATAAACCATTGAATTGGGATATTTTTTCTGGTAATTGATGAAAACAAAATAAATATATACAATTTTTTAAAGCACTTGAATTTTGCAGGAGACAGGAATTAGTCATCACTGACACTTGGTATAGACACCATAACAGGCATAGATATACCAGGTGTACAAGAAAATGCCACGTATCTCAGAAAGGTATCAGACGGCTTATATTCTGGTTAGGCACAAGTTTAGGAAGTGTGATCAATTAGCAAAGCTTCCTGTGTACTTTGACCACAATTTAGTTGTTATGAATTGCAGTATCCATTTCAAAAAGATAAGGCAGGGGCGGTGGGTTAGAAAATGGAATGTAGAAACATGAAATGGATTAACAAGGAAGGAGTATCATCATGTCATAGAGAAAATCACGAATGAGGGAATAGAACTGAGTACCACTGCAACTAAAGGAACTGTTAAAGGGAAAAGTGCAAGGAAACCATGGATCACGGTTTAGATGATTAGAAACATAGATGAGAGAAGCAAATGGAAAAATGTAAACACAGAGCTAGGCAGAAGGAAGTACAAAGAATCAAATAATAAATTGAGACCGGCCAAAAATAAAGCAAAAGAAGCACGGTGGAAAACACAATGTGAGGATATGGAAATTTTACAAAGGAAGGGTGAAATTGGTGCGCTATACAGCAAGGTTGAGTCATTATCAGGAAGTAAGAAAGGAAGATATGTGCTAACAGTTAAAGGTAAGTGGGGTAAGATAATAGTTGAACCAGGAAAAATCCAAGAGAGATGGAAGGAATATATAGAAACACTGTATGGTAAAGAACTTAGGCCGACAAGGTTAGACATAGAATAGGAACATGACGTAGAAGAAGATAGCTTAGGTCCAGGCATACTCGACGATGAAATAGAAAGGGCATTAAAGGAGATGAAAGCAAATAAGGGTATAGGGGTGGACAACATTCCTGTGGAACTGTTGAAATGTTTAGGAAAATGTGGGAAGAGGACTCTCTATGGACTGATTCGTAGTATCTATGAGGAAGGAATCTGGCTGGAAGATTTTGTGAGATCAGTTATAGTTCCTATTCCGAAAAACGTAAAGGCTACATCATGTGAGGATTACAGAACAATAAATTTGATATCCCACGCAGCTTAAGTTATTTTCAGGAACATCAACAAAAGGACAGAGATTAAGGCAAATGATTACTTAGGGGAGAATCAGTTTGGGTTTAGAAAGGGGAGAGGTACGCGTGATGCCATTGAAGTAATGAGATCGCTAATCGAGAGGAAAATAAAATACAATCAGGATGTATTTGCCTGTTTCGTAGATTTCAAAAAAGCCTTTGATAGAGTGAATTGGGAAAAATTAATGCGTGTATTGCAGAAAATACGAATGGATTGTAGGGACAGGGGACTGATCCGCAACCTGTACATGTCTCAGACTGCTCAGGTGCGAGTGGGGAACGGAGAGTCCAGATGGGCAGTGTTAGGAAGAGGGGTAAGGCAGGGTTGCCCTTTGTAACCGGTGCTGTTCAATGTATATGTGGAGGAAATGATTAAAGAGGCATGGAAAGAACTGGAGGTAGGAATGAAAGTCGGAGGGGAATTCATAAAATCGGTTAGGTTTGCTGATGACCAAGCATTAGTTGCTCAGCCAGCCAAGGGTTTGCAAGCATTGCTGATGATTGGAAGTTCAGTGCGATAAATATGGGATGAGAATCAATATTAATAAAACAAAGGTTATGCGATTTTCCAGGAAGAAAAGGGCTAAGCTTTTTCCCTCATAATAAAATATGAGGGCAAAAACAAGATTAGGTAGAACAGTTTACAAATCTTGAAAGTGTTTTGGACCAACACGGAAGGGATGCAAGAGAAGAGCGTGCAAGGCAAAAGAGCTTTCACAAGGTGAAGGGAGTTGATGACAGGGATGTTGAGTAAGGATATTAAGAAAAGGCTCATCAAAACTTTGATATGGTGCATAGCTATGTACAGGGCGGAAACATGGTCACTGAAGCAGGAGGACAAACGTAAATTGGAGGCTTTTGAGATGTGGGTGTGGAGAAGGATGGAGAGGGTGAAATGAACTGAAAGGAAAACAAATGAGGAAGCACTAGGTATGGTGGGCAAGGAGAGGGATTTATTGGGAGAAATCCTATGGAGGCAGGAAAAATGGATGAAAGGCGTATTAATTGCCACTGGGATGTTGAATATTGCAATAGAGGGGGAATGTTAGGCAAACGAGGAAAGGGCAGGACCAGGATAGGGATGTTGGACGGGATGATGGGTGGAAGGAAGTGCACAGAGGTGAAGAGGGAATTGTTGCAGTGTACGATATTTGGCTGTGTTTTGAAGGGTGAAACAAAATATTTATTTGGTAGTGTTGTCCCTCCAAAACCTACCTCAATAGACTACCTTAAAAATACAATTTTGAGCATATTGATGTTTGTTGGGCCTTTAGCTACCATAGATACGTTTGATGTTTGTGGGGAGGGGTACCTTCACATTTTTCAGTATTCTGAGAGTGATGACATATACTCATTGATTGAAGTCACTCTTGTTCTTTTTAACACAAGTCACTGCATGATAGATATAAATACATAATGTACATTTAATATTCCCAAGTTTAATAAGAGGTCGGTAATGCACACAATTAGATTGATTACATTTATGTCTCACCACTTTTTCCTGAAATGAAAATTGTTGAGCTTTTCATGAGAATGACATTTCCCAGAAAAAAATTTCATTAGAAGTCAAGAGTGAAACAAGGCAAAATGTAAGAGTTTTAGGATCTCTTCACTTAAAGAGGGTGTTTTAAAACAGATATTATGGTTTTTGAAAAAAACTGAATTTATTTTCTTACATACCTGCAAGATACGAGGCAAACGTATGTTTGTCTCGTATGTTCAACTCACTTAAGAAAATAGTGGAGTGTTTTATTATTAATATTTTAATTTGTCTCCCAATAGGTGATCAAACACTATATTTTGGAAAAGGAAATCGTTGGTTACACAGTGCCATGGTAAAACATCATCATTTGTGTTTTTCCACTGTTAAGGACCATGCCACTACATTAACACCAGTTAAACATTGCCTTTATCCCCAGGTAATCAGAAATCAGTAAGTTTTTCAAACGATTACAGTAATTCATGATGCTCACATCTTTAGCATACACAACAAATTTGTTTCAATTAACGGATATTAATGGAGATCTAATTTAATATATTTGGGGCATTTATAGAAATTCGTGAAGAAGTCGAGAGGGACGGGAGTTACTTACGAATGTGTTGGTGCGGAAGGGTATGTGTAGCATGGGTGGGGCACGTTTCGTACCTAGCACGATTGCATTTAGTCAGAAAAGTTTTGGGAATTCAGTTAAATTTACAAGGCCTGGTGGATTTGAAAATATCAGAAAGATTTGCCGGATTTTTCTAAAAAATGGCAAGTGTCTGATGTAAGAACGACTGGGAGTGGACAAGTGAGCATAAGGAGATACAAGGCAAAAAATGTATAAATGTGAGGCCTTTCATTTAAGAAAACGAAAAATATAAAGCCATCTGAGGAATAAAATAGTAAAATGACAATGCTTCCATGTTTCCATACTCGAAGAACGAATAGTTTCGCTAAAACATTTCGCCAATTAATCAGAATAATAATAAAAAGATACGACAAAGGTTTTCACTATTTTATTTTGAAAAAAAAAGGCATTATGTTTACAAATACCGTTCAATTGAATTATTACAACCAACCTTCTCTACTTGATTTATCCAGTCTTTCGTTGCAAGACTGCAGGACCTATTTCGGATGCGATTGTAGAAAATATACACACATACAGCACTACGACGTTTAAATTCCCGGAAATCCGTTAGCTTCTCCCTGCAGGTAGAACACACCAACCACGGAAAACCTGCATCCTTTACAACCTAAAACAATGGTTCAAAAACATTGATTGCACAAAATTCTCGAAATTCCTCCTGTCCAAATAACACTATTCTTTTGTGCCAACTGTGTACGGAATGTATGAACCAATTTCTGATTACTGTAACCGAAGATTTCCAAAAAACATAATGAAAAAAGGACATCACAAATTCAACTTACTTTGACATCTATTAACTCCTCAATAGTTTTCTCCAACATTAATTCCAATTTATTATTCTCGTCGAAAATATTTATCAACTGCGCCCCACTGTTTAAACAAAGTCTGCAGACTTCAAAATAAAATTGATCGCACATTCTGAACGTTTAAGTAACGCTGTATGATTGACTGAACAAACTACTTTTAACTATTATGATCTCTTTCACACATTACGAGTAGTTAATTTCCCTACACAAGTTTATATCGTTTACAACTATTTGCGCTTAAGGGTTTCATTCGTCTTATGTTCCGTTCAATATTTACGTATAGAAGATGGGTAAACAAATATGATCTGAGTCAAATGGAAAGTAAGGGTCATAATCATGCTCACAAACGCCAACTCATTTCTCGCAGTAAATCATATGTAAACCAGTCACTGAAAAAAGTAAACTGTAATCAGCCTTTTGTTGACGGATTTGACCTGATTGACCTATCACAGGTAACCTTAGAACTTAATGTGGCATCGAACAAAAATGAATCGATTCATCAGTTATTCGTTCATTCGCTTTGAAGATCTGGGTCATAAGATTCACAATGGCCTTCCTGATGTCATAAGGTGGTAATATTATGAAATTAAATGTGTAATGTTGGTTATTTTATTTATTAGGTAATCTACCGGTTAAGGTAGGTTTTTGGATGGACACAACTATCAAATAAACATTTTGTGACTCCCCACCTAGCAAACTAATCTATATCAGGTCCCTCTTCATCTCGGTGTACTACTGTCCTCCCTTCCAAAATCCCTATCCTGTTCCTGCCCTTTCCTCGTTTGCCTTACATTCTTCCCTCTATTACCTTCTTCAACATCCCACTACCGCTCAACACGGCTTTCATCCATTTTTCCTGCCTTCATAGGATTTCTCTCAACAAACCCCTATACTCACCCACCATCACCAGTACTTCCTCATTTGTTTTCCTTTCGGTCCATTTCACCTTCTCCATTGTAATGTTGGTTATATTTATAAAATAATACGCAAATATTTTGCACTCTACTGTGCTGCTATTATATCCCTTCAAGACGGTATCTTTTGATTATGCCCAAAAGCGGTTCATGAACGTCACATTGAAATAATGCTTCGTGCGTTGACGCCATCACGCAATTTTAAAAATTCATTAGAACGTCTGTTCAGATTCCTTTAGATGGTTACAAGGTGCCATTCATCATTAAACTATTTATATGTTTGCTTTTTTACCATTAGTAGTTCACAAATATATTAAAGTACGTAAGCACAAAATTTAAGATGCATTAAACTTTGACAGCTCCCAAAATAAATGTAAAATTGCCTGGTCAATGATAAGGGAAATAGGACCCTCAACTATGTAAAAAAAAAGACTGCAAAATATCCATCTAGAGTTCACCTTCTTCACAAATTCCTTAGATAATATCCATCTAAAATATGTAATTCAAAACTGGATATTAAAGGTAAATATTTTTTTATGACTTGAAAAGGTTGAAGAAATGCTGGGAAGCAAAGATGTATCAAGCTAAAAGGCGCTAATGAAAAAAAATTTTAAAACTCTACCTGGAATAATTTGTTTTTCTGTTTTTTCCCTAGGTGTTTTTGATTGTGATTGATTTGAGGGATTTAGGTTTCAAATCTTCATTTCGAATCTATTTCTAAAACATAATTTGAGGACCCGTTAAGCAGCGACTTAATTTGTTGTGATTTGAGCATTATATTGATGCATATAATTATATTTCAATGATGTATAATCTAGTAGGGCTTTCATTCAGTGCAGTTTTTCTTATTATCAAAGAAATGATTAAAATTTACCCCATTTTTACACCAATCTCACTAGTTGCACACTCATGTCCATTTCCCTGCAATGGAAAGGCTACCAAATGAATTTCTGCAGTACACATTCCATACTAGTTTTTTTTAATCACAACTAGGGCTTGTGTCATTGAAATAAAGGCATGATAAATCTAGAGAATGCTTACAGGGAAATTTACAAAGGAAAAGAAATTTATCTGTGAAGTTGATCTATAAAATGCAGGCCCCCATTACGACGTTACATATTAGCATTTTGCATATGACTGGCTAAATGTACCTCCAGTATTCTCATTTCATTCTCTTATGAGGCAGGTGTACTCTTGATTTACTTTGTTTTTGAAATCTTATTTTAGGCCCCAAGGGCAAATGAAATTATAAGCTGATAGGGTGATGAAAATTTTACTACAAATACTAGAAAAATAGTTAGTCAAAATGAAGCTCCACAATTTTTTTTATTTCTATCACATATAACAAATTTTTTAATTAATTTACTACTCCATTAGTCTCCAAAAATATGTTTTTTTAGCCCTAACATGTAATAACTATAGGGTGGCAGTATCTACATCAGAGATGTGAAAGTTATACGGTGAAAGAAAAGAGCTTCTAATCATTCAATGCCAAGAACAGAGGAATACAATCAGCAGGGAGATAACATATCACACTAATGCTGTGTATTAACAGAAGTTTGCAATGAATAAATGTAACATTTTAATATAAGGTAATGGATGCCCGATTAAAAATGCCAGGTGATGAATAGGTTCTTCATTCACTGCTTGCATTACCATGACAACGTGACATACCTATTTTTCTATGTTATGCAGTTCCCTTGAACGTCACATGTGATATTCATACAAGACATTCAATAAATATTAAAATTTACAGGACCAAGACAACCATGAAACATTTTAGACTAAAGGAATTAATCATAACATTAATTTTTTGGAATTGGAATGAATAGGATTCAAAGCATGAAGAAAACAAATATGAAGGGGTATTTTCAAATGCATTGAAGACCGAGTGAAGTTAAATTCAACATTCAATAAAAATTAGAAGCTTTATCAACGGGGACACAAGGGACAGGGACATACCATTTTAATACATAATCATTTTAACACACAGGACATCAAGCAAAGATTTTCAAGGTCATTGGTCTAAAATATTTTTTATTACTTTAAAATAAAAAATGTGAACTAATAAGCTGCTGGTCATAAGCTATCCAAATTAGGCAAAAGAGTACAAAAGAGTTGAAACTTAAATATAGCTGGATCCTTCAATTGCCATGACTCCAAGTCCCTATAAATGAACTAAAATGACTCACCACCATGAACACAGAATTGTGTGCACGTCAACTTCATCACAAGGACATTGCTTCATCAACAAAAATGTTTTCATTCTGCTCACAGGAAGAACATCACGAGGTTTCACCACAACAGATTATGTATCCAATCAATAAATTACTCAAGTGAAATTAAATTTTTTATAATGCAACAATTTCAGAGAGTTAATAGTTACTGTTGCGGCATCTCCCGCAGTTTCTTGAAATAAATTTTTTATAATCATTGCCGATGATTTAAGCAATATTGCATTCATCATAGAACATTTATCTATGGTTCCTGGTACGAAAATAAAATTCACATCCATTTGTCTAATGTTTGCTATGTAGGTATGTCCTTACTTAAAGGAATATGGAGGTCCACAGCAAATTTACAAAATGCTCTACAGCACATACCACATACACTATATCTGCCCAAATAAAAGCATGCCTATTAAATTTTTTTAAACTTTTACCCATTTGCACATCACTGCCCCTTCATTGAATATTCCTACACTTGGGTTTACCAGGTAGTTACAATAAAATAGTGCAGCAAAATGTTCAGGTCAGTGTAACTTTTCAATCTGGTCAAAATATGACATGGAAAAAAGCCCATAATATCAATATTTTTTAGGCCTGGTGAATGCATTAATGTTATAGATTTAAGTACATATTTACAAAAATGGTGGTTTTAATAAATACCCATAGTAGACTCTAATACCCTTGTGAAAAAGGAATCTCACCACTGCCCCTTGATTCCAAGAGAATTTGTATGTCTGAACATTTCATTTTCATACAAATGCTTTACTAGTCTTATCCACATTCATAGTAACAATATTATAACAGTACTTTCTTCACCCCTCCAACCAAAATTTTAACATTTGCTCCTTCATTTCTATAAAAGACCAGTCTAGTTCCCTAAAATGGTAATCATTTACTATGGAGCCATGTAAGCATGTATTTAAATTGGAAATTCTCAATCCGATGAGGTAATTTCAACTTTTTATCCCTAATTTCACATTTCAATTTTCCACCAGAATGTAGTGCCAGCAGATGTACCCTTATACTTTTTCCCCAGAAGAAATTGATCAAGAATGCAAGGAATATTCAGGGTAGTTGCAGGAGAAAAGTATATATTTTTTTAATCTGTCTAGAGGTAAATTTCGGTGACATCCTAAAATGCTGTAGGGATAATTTGTGGACAAAGATGTAAATGAAGACCCTCACTAAGTGGCCTTCATAAGTTTTCTTTGTCATATTTGATAAAATAATCTGACACAATAGGATGCAAGATATAAAAAGTGGTTGTTGTTTTTAAGGTTATTTAAAAACTGTGAATTTTCCTGCCACAAATATAATGCCAAAAGAAGGTAAGATAATCACAATATTCATAAGAAGACTTGGAGAAAGCAGTTTCAGATACACATTAAAATACTTTGGTGAAGAAATCACATACTTTGGTGAAAGCCAGGCTTTATCACTCAACAGTTAGGAGAAATATGTAATAACAAACCTCTCAAATTGAGATTTGGTTTAACTCAAAAAAGATGTCTTTCCAAAGTGGCTGCATGGCAGAAGTATTTGGATCAAACCAGGTTGGAAGAGTGAAGTCCCTTGATTGGCACTAAGAATTGACAATTAGATTTTGTCAATATGTGTGTGTGTGTAGAGTGAGGAATTGGAGAAATGATTAAAAATTATTCCAGGAGCTAAGGGAAGTCTGTAGATGGTGTGCCTTAATACAATATTACAATTCATACTGTATAAGAATAATCCAAGTTCTTTGGATGGCCAAGGCGATTGAAGATGAACCAATCCAGAGTAGATTTGCAGAGAACTATTTCAAAACCACTAGGAGTGTTATGATAGCATGCCTAGGAACAAGAGTATCATTGCCCTACATGTGGTTTACCTGATCACCACTGATCAAAGTCTGATCTACTGATCAAAGGATAGCATTTACTCATTTAAAAAAATAAAATTTTAAACAGTCACAGAAACAAGCCAAATCAGATACTGTAACATGGAGAATAACCCAACTACCTCAAGGAAGCCGATTATCAATAGGCCTGGGAAGAGCACATTGGACAAATGTTGATAAGAAGTGGCAAATATTGCGATTTCATTTGAGGTACATCCAAAACAGAAACTGAAAATTACCCATTTTCAGTTAAGATATCATCTAGCAGATTCCAAGCATGCTAAAGGAACTTCAATTGTGAGATCCAATGTTGTTTTTGGAACACTTCCTTAAGAAAAACATTTAGTCTCTTTAGTATACAAGTGAGGTGAAAAATATCAAAGAAACCTAAGAAGTAAAAATTCTCAGAGAGTCAAAATCAAAAAGGAAACTTCCTTCATCTTTCCATGTACCGATGATATTTCTGAACTAAAATCAAATCATTACAATAGGAGAACCTATGATGTAAACACTTTAAGCCTGCAAGGTACATGGAACTCTACTGATTAATATAGAGTTATTTCTATGAAACTAACAAGAATTGTTCAATGTTAGTAGAACAGATGTCTGTTAAAATTAACATGCTAAACATTAAAACACCCAATGCGCTCAATATACTTTTTTTTTATATTTGCAAGATCTATAAGGCTATTTTGATTACATTTCACAACTATTTCTAGTTTCGTAGAAGATTTAATTTGTGCTATGTTCATATTATTGTTGATCACTTTTGTCCAAGTTTGACTGACAGTGACACTGACAACAAATATCATATTAATGTGCAATATAAAAATTGTACTTACTGTTATTTTTTTATTTCCAGGGATTTAAATGTGTTTCCACCTTTGTTAATACATGTTTCATTAATTCCTGGAGATCATTCATGAGAATTATTAAAAGTCTCAATTTACTGTTAATTGAAAGACTTTATGGAAAAGACATTTAAGCACATTTTCTTTTATTCTTTCCATAATGTTCAATTTTCCCCCAATATAAGTTTTTTCATAATTTTAGCCAATATTATGAAATAAATCAAATTGTTGTTCAAGGTGTTCCTAATAATTTAATTTAAATTAATTATTCTTAAATTAACAATGCTTACTTTCATTTTTAAAAATCGCTGTAATGATACATTCCCCTTCAATCTAAATTCTGTATTACATGAATAAAACATCAAGCAAAACATTTTGGATTAGAAAAATTATGTGAAACTTTTTTGATAAATTTTACACAAATATCAGTTATGAATTACTTCAAAAAACTTAAAAAAATAGCAGGTAGCAAATTTTTTACAGGAGAATTTTTATAAGTTCTAACAGCTACAGCAGAGTAAACTTGTGTGTAAAATCAATCTAACTCAATACAGGGATTTAAGACTTTCAGTTTGATACCGACTCAAAACTTTTAATGCAATTCAGAGATCAAGGTGGATAACTTGAACCAATGAGCAACATTGGCAAAGTGGTGACATTATTATATTGGCTCACCTTACTAGTATGCAACCCCAAGAGATGATGTATCCAAAATCCATAACCATCCTTGATCATAAAGATTATGCCTATCTGCCTATGACAGTGTTCAGTATGATATTTAAATGGCAGATAACTCTCTCTACTGAACAATCCTTTCATAATCGTTGATCTATCATCAAATCTTAAAAAAATAATTTAATAACTAATAGTTGGGGAGGCCAGTGGCACTGGGCTAATGACCAGAGAGTACAATAATCCCAGGTGATGCCTGTGAGAACCCTCAGATTCATCCGGGCTGGGTGATTTTTCAGGTCTTTCAGATCTTTGGGCTTAGTGCTTTACCCTCACCCATCAAACCAGACCTGGTTGATAACTGTGGTTGGTTTAAATACTTCTTAAGTAACCAATGCTATAAATTTCACCCAATTTTAAGACACAACAGTGGGTCAGTAAATCTCCTGTAACCTCTAAATTACTTTCAAGTTATGGTAAGCTACACATTCAAAAAAGCACAAGGTTTGTGAAAAGCAGCATATTATATAATAAAAATTAATTAAGGTTTAATTTCTAAAATATATTTACGTACACCTAATGCTAAGTTAACATGAAATATATAGACAAACCCCAGCATTGTGCACTAAGTTATTAATCCGTGAGAAACCAGCACTTGAAGGATCATTTCAAAAATCAATATGTAACTATAACCCTTCCATACCCTTTGATTCTAACCACAATGCAGCCAAGAACCTAATTTAGTTTCTGGTAATAATAACTGGGTACACTTTTTCAGACATAAACTTTATATTTGGGCAGATATGGCAGCTAAAATTTCTTACATAGTTGACTATGTTATTGTGTGTAGTTTTATCACATACCTTTGCAAGAAAATAAAGCCTCCTGTTTTTGATTTCTGACTTAAAGATGCTTGGAAATAGTCACTCCCATGATATGGTACTTCACAAATACAAAAGCTACAGCTAAGTTCTTGACTGCAAAACCTTCTGCAAAATCAGAAGACAAACGAATCACAAGCAACTATGCACACACAACACACACTGAAAGCTTCATTCCTGACCTTCAACCTCACAGAAAGGCACCACACATACTTCTCCTCTCACCAAATGCCTTCCATCTACACAATATATGACAAAGGGAAGTGTGCCACCAAATTAAGAAGTTGTTACTGCACACCAGCCACTAATGAGTGATGCGCCATATATCTGTTCCACACAACTATAAGATGCATTTCCTACATACATATCCACTGCAGAAGGAACTCTTGCTTTGAACTCACACTGCTTTTAACAGAGTTTGCCATTTACCTGTGTTTGAAGTCGTATCTTCTACACTGATTGGAACAGGTGATTAATGACCATAAATAAATACACATACCATAGCCTACAACCTGAAAAACATATATGCACTCCTCACAGCACTCAGTAGTAGGTTGTCAATAACCAGGGATATCTCAAAGAGAGTCCTTTCCCAAATTAATTCATAACCTTCTAAGCAAGAGATAAAGATCTTGAAAAAGGAAAACGACTAGTGGAAAGCGTGAGACAGAGCACTTCCCTACAGACTTTCTTAGCAGTAAAAAAATCACATTTCCTTGCCATAATATTCATTTATATAAAATTATATCACTGCTATTTTATACTGGAGAATTGAAAATACACTGGAGAGTAGCAATCAATGCATTTAGTTCATTCTGAGTTTAAGAATGCACTTACATTCACTCTTAAACTTTGATGAGCCTCCAAAAGCCTTTCACATCTTCAATGCCAAGGCCTTTCATCACTATTGAGTGACCTAAAGAAAAATGGGCCTTGGTAAGAGCTTTCTATCATACATTTCGCACTCTCCTGCCAACCCCATCATTCAGCCAGCAGGTTCAGCAAGTGATTTCTGGAGCAGTGCATGGCCCAGAGGGACTACCGACTGGTCATGTCTCGCCCTGCCTCCTTTAAGCCTATGACTGCCATCAACACTACTGTCGATAGCGTCTTCTCCTCTGTCTCCCATGCCTCCATTGTTTCTTCTTCCATGCCTTACGGTTCCTCCAAGGCCTAGCGTAAAAAAAATCATTTGAAAAGCACATTTTTTTCCAGGTAGTTAATCACCAATAGGCCAGTTACAGCCCAGGATATGTTACAAATGCCTTTAATCAGAAAGCAATTCTACTTTTGGCCATGGATAACCACTTCAGTGATTTCAGCTAGATTACACAATCATTTTATAAGTTAGGATTGCAAATATAAGCATGGCATTAACAAGAAAGAGAAAGTTCACATAGACATCATGTCCTCATTACGGTTGAAGATAGATATTGAAAAAGGCATGCTACACTAACAAAAATAAGTATTTCGATGTTAGTGATATCATCCTTATGTAACTTGTTGTTTCATATGGATGAGAGTACACAGTAAGGTGACAACAACTATGATTTGCAACAACAATGTGGACTAAAGTAAAGGATTTCCCAATCAAATAATAAATCACCTTAAGGTCACAGGTGGATATTTCCTTGATTTAACGTGGATGCCCAAAACACCAGGGTAAAAAGCATCCTATACAGCTGACTTCCACAAACATTTCAGTGTATTGATAGACGTTAATTTACAAATAATTAACAAAAAGACTATCAAATAAAAAGGCCAAGTGAATAGAAATTTAAAAATAATTTATGATATCAGCAATCACTTACATGACAGAGCAAGAAGTGCCTAGTATGTAGGATAGAGGAAAATGATGAGTACAGAGGAACCTTGTAAGGAGAATTGTAACATGACAAGCAGGTAAATTATGAGAATCTTAATGTCTTAAACAAGTAATCCCCAAGTTGCAGTTTTTGCCATGGGTTCAACATAAAATAAATTGAAAGCAGCACAGACTAAATCAAAGGCATTCACAAGGTTGACTGATTTTATGAGTGATTCAGATCTGTGCCACAAAAGGAAAATGACTACAGTACCAAGTTGGTTAAGGTACCAGTACTAGGCTCTTTAAGGGAAAATATCACATAGTATGCAACATATTTCAAAATTATGTTCAATGATGTAGAACTAAAACTTAACTAATAGGCTTAAACCTAACTAATTTGCCTACATGGAAAACAACTTTGCAACAAAAACTTCTTATCAGTTTTTGCAGAGCATTTTGTGCAATGATTTTGTGTGTAATTAAGTTGTCCATCTGCTAAAATTTCAATATACAGTAATTGACCACTCATGTTCCAAAGTAGTTAAATGATAATAAATCAAGGATTTTTAAATTATAGATTATATTTCATTCAAAATAAGGACAAATGAACTGATAATTTGATGAAAATTCTTAAATAATAACAAAAATATACTTTTTCCGCTCAATCTGAGGATATCTCATCAGAATTATTTCCTTCTTTGACAACACCAAGTCTGAAAGTGGAAGAATCTGATATGCCTTTGATATAAATTAATTCCCTAATCTGGAGAACCCAAGCTAAGAATGCATTCATGAAGAAGAGGCAATTACTATGTTCAAAGAACCTAAGGCTGGAAACAAGGAACCATTTCGTCTAGACTTTCGTGTGAAGCATGGCGCTCCATGGTTCCTAGACTTGGAACATTGGAAAAGTGAACCAGCAAAGAATAGAACTCTTGAAACATGGTGCTGGAGGAGAATGCTGATGATTAAATGGACAAAGTGAGGAACGAGGAAGTATATATAAGGAGGACCATATGGAGAACTCCACGGCAAAGAAGAAATAGATGGACACATTGAGGCACAATGGATTGATTAGGAATAAAATAGAAGGAAAAATAGAAGGGGAGATTCCACGAGAAAGACCAAGAGACATGTGCATAGGATATATTAAGAAGGACGTAAAACAGAGAAAGTATCAAGGATTGAGTGAAATGACATTAAATAGAGTAAAATGGAGGGCTGCAGTAAACCAATCCTAGGATTGAAATACTGATGATGATGAATCTGGAGTTTTTCTAACAAAAATAAGCCAAAAGCTAGCATTGATATCAATGGGAAAATGATTCCACAAAATACCAGTTCTCGCTTCCTGGGCATTGAAATAGATAGTCAATTATCTTGGGATGATCACATTAACAAGTTACATTATAAATTAAGCTCAATTTGTATTCTCATCAGGCACACCATTAGTAATGACGTCTTATCAGCTGTGCATTATGGTTATTTCATTTCATGTACAGTGTCATTTTCTGGAGTTTCTCACCATAAGCCAGTATAGCACTTAAAATATGAAAAGTGCAACATCCAATTCTTCAACATCAATGATCATACTCATAACACGAGAACCTCTGAAAATCTGCACAAACCATTTGTAAGAACTAAAAATGCAGCACTTGGGCCTAAAAATATGGGCCTCACTCTTTTAAATAAGTAACCTGGCAATATGAGGAATTTCAAATATCACTATTTAAAAAAATATTACAACTATCTGTTAAAGCACATGCTTTACTCTGCTGATGAAATTCTACAACTATAATTTTCAACTGCATATTTTCTATGATGTGTCCTAAATTTGTACAAGAAATCCTTAGACAAAAATAAATTGATTGATCTGAACTTTCTTATTGTAGAAAGGGAAGAGATACCAAATAGCATTGAAATATTGACATTTTTATAAATCAAACCACTTTGCTTTTCCACATAAACTTTTTAGTATCACGACCCAGGTTTTGTTATAGCATAACATCATCAGGTAAAAATGACTGACTGACTGATGCTTGAGTACTGTGCCGTTAGGCACATTTTATACCGATACCCAGCTATACTGATAAATGGTTGTGTGATATTAGTGGCTCAAGGGCAAAATGAAGCTAACGAGTATATGTAAGTGCAGCTGATGTCAATTTTATATTTGGTGATCATTAGGATTCATTTAGACTTGTTTTTGCGCGTTTGTATTGGAAATGGGGATTATCAGAAGAGTCCCATAAAGGTTCTATGAGAGGGTTACCAGTATTTCCTATTGCTTGCTGAAATGACAGGGCTAAGTCTGTTAGATAGGTTGGTAGGTTCGGTATTTTGAGGTCCTTGTGAATGTCTGAGTTTTGGACGAACCAAGGGGTGTTAGTAAGAGTTCGCAAGATTTTATTTTGAAAGCGTGTCAGTTTGTTCAGGTTTTTTGCAGCTACTGATCCCCAGGCTGGATAACCGTAGGTTAAGATAGGTCGTATCATGGATTTGAACAGAAGTACCTTAGTAAGAAGACGGAGGGGACTCATGTGCTTTATGAGAGGATAGATTGAGAAAAAGGCCGCGTTGGCCTTGTTAAGTGCATATTGGCTGTGTGCTTGCCAAAGCACAGTATATACACATATCACTGGGCAGAAGGGAAGAGGGGCTAAAAGTCTATGGTTTGAGGAGTCCAATCAGAGGAGGATTGATAATATTGAAAAATTAGCTATAATTGGATAATTAGATTAGATAAAAACCAATTAGATAATTAGCAGGCTGGAATGATAGAGTCAATACAATGTTGCAAAAAGCCTACCTGACATCGGATTAGTTGGCAGAGGATTAGGGATATGATTATTGTGAACGGGGAGGGAGAACGGCACTGGGCTGGGAGGTGTCGCTACATTGTTGAAAAAGTTTTACTTGGTTTCAGGTGAGTTGGCAGGGGGTGAGGGAAAAAACAATAACGGGGAATGTGAAGGTTAAAGAAAATCGTTGGTCAAAACGTCTTCCCCGTAATTCATGTGTTGAAGGATTTCTAATTGCTCCAGCGCATCGAGGCAGTGGCCTTTCTTCTCAAAGTGTAGAAATTCAGGGGTGAAATCGCTGCTGTGGCCACAATCTCTCAAGTGCTTGGCGAAGAGTGACGCAGAGTTGTTATTTTAAAAGCAAGCTCGGTGCTCCTTTATTCTTGTTTCAAATTTCCTCCCAGAGATATGTTATATATATATATACTGTGTTTGACTTGTATTTTTACCTGATGATGTTATGCTATAACGAAACCTGGGTTGTGATAATAAAAAGTTTATGTGGAAAAGCAAAGTGGTTTGATTTATAAAAACGTCAATATGACGTTTTTATAAATCAAACATCATAATAAATCAATAATGTCATTTTCCACCAAGTTACGCCAGAAACTGTTTTATTTAGCATTGAAATCACTAAATGTACTGGAATCATGAACATTTTAAATGAAATGTATAATTAAACACCTTTCAAATGTGTTTGTAGAACAACTACTCCTAACTTGCAGAAAAAGTTTTAAAACAATATGACGCACATGCATGTTACCTGTGAGAGACGGCCATCTTGGACCAGGATATGGATCATATAGTGTGTTTGATTCTTGACACAAGATGCCCATCACTAATAACAATTATAATAATGTATATTGATTGCTTTGCCAATATTTTGTGGAATGGATCTCAACAAGAATAAGACAAAATCATATACACAATACTCATTTACCACCATATTTGCTGGCATATAGGACACACTTTTTTCCCTTAGGCCTTGACTGTATGAAGAACAATTTAATTTTTTTCCATACAGTGACACCATTAGACCTTTGTCTAAAAAGGCCACATCAATTTTTTTGTAAACTATACTGCCATCTGTGATAAGACTGCCTCTTTCATCATTAAAATCAGCGAATTTCTAAATGATTTTCTACCTAATGATCTTTTGGAAATCCACAGCTCAGCTCAAAAGCAAAAGGAAAGCAATTGTGCAGACTGGACAAAATTCAAGAAAAGGGGGTCACACAAATGGAAACAGCACACATAATATTTGTTAATTCCAGTGAAAAGAATAGAAATGGGATAAGAAACAGTAGAAACTGTTAATTTTGTTCAAGAATAAACTCATTCTATTCTCTTTGGTTGTAGTCCCATCCTCATAAACAATCACCGCAACAGGAACAATTGGCAATTGATTTGGGTAATATCACTCTATTCTTACTCACTTGGGTAATTTCTTCCTTTTTGTGGCTGCCACCAGGTCTGCCTGGCCAATTGCAACGGAAGAGGAAGCAGAGGGGTCTGCAAGCGGAGGAATGGAAACTATGTTAGCCAAGTTTCCGAAGCCCGGTCCATATCATTTGCACATACACATAAACAAAACAGCATTTCCCAAGCGGAAAGAGCAGAGAAGCAGGGATGTGTGTGAAACTAATAAGACACATAAAGATCACTATGAGATACAAAGGCAAGCATGTGCACTTTTGCCTATTGCACTTGAAGCCATTGTAAGTTAATCACTTTTATCAGTTTGCCCCATAATTGAGTTATGTCACTTTTGATGTGGTGAGACACCAAGTAGATGCAAGGCAGGATGTGTCACCACTCCTGGATCCATGCTGCAAAGGCATTTTGAACTCGTACCATTATAAGAGCACATAATTTCTCTCCATTGTTGAAATATGATCGACACCAGAATGCTAAGAACCATGAGTCACAACAGATATATATTAATAATTATCAGCGTGTGTAACAATTAAGTACTTGACTTTTTTTGGGGATAAGGGTAGCAGTAGGTAAGGGCACATAATTTATGTGCTACAACTCATGGTTCTAAGATTCCAGTGTGTATAGCATTTCAGCAGTAAAGAGGAACTGTATTCACTCATCATGGCATGAGGACATGTAGTACGCACCATACCATACCAATAGGCACCAGCAGCATGGATCCAGGTGTGATACTCTACACTCAGCCTAGCATCAACTTGGTGCCTCACCACATGAAAAGTGACAGCACTCAATTGTTTGTCTTAGAAGTGCCAGTGCATAAGAAATCATCAGTCAATTAAAATATAAGCAATAAAAACCATTTTTCTCCAATTGAGGAAAAATATTTTACTTCATTTCTATGAACATGTTGTTTTTTAGCATGCATAAAAACTCACACAAGCTCACTCTTGGAGCTTGCAAGTGGACAAATCTGTAAATGGTGGAAATATGGAGAATGAGATATATCGAACTCCAACAGGAGAGCATTGATTATCAAATGCCTAATGATTCAACATTCAATCACCTAATTAGTAAACATTCCATTGGACATCCACCAAAAAGCATTCCCACACTTCTACAATGTTAATCACTCATGACATTTATTAAAAAAAAATGTCCTGTAGCTAAAATTATTTATTCAAGGAGCTTATAAAACTATACTACTTAAAAGGAAGACTGAAATTAGAAAACACAAAAACAGAGAAAAATGGACACTTTATGATGGTTGCAAAGTTAATATGTAGTTAAAAGTTAAGTTAAGCCTTGAATTTATTTCTTGAGGAGACCAGTGAAGAAAAATATATGAGGGTATTTTGAAAGGTTCTAAGGGTCACCACCAGATGTCAGAACTAGAACAATTAGTTTCCCACCAAGTAATAGGTAATCATACTTCATGAGTAAACACATAACTCGTCAGTGCTCCAGAAAGAGATCTATGATGAGGACATCTCTCCCTGTTGTAGTTCCCAAGCAGTGATTTGTGAAGATGGAAAAAATTGAGATACAATCAGTGATTAAATGCTTCATAAAGAAAGGTAGGAAAGCAAAAGAAATGCATGCTGACTTTCAGAACACTCTCACAGACAACAGAACAGAGGGCAACTGCTCCTCCATATTCAACTGTTGCCAAGGGGACAAAACAAGTTAAAGTTTGGTCGGGACAGCTTAGAAGATGATCCGTGCAGTGATTGGCCAAAATGTGCCACAAATTATTGCAAAAGTGAATAAAATGGTCATGGAGAATCACTGACTGAAACTGCGAGAGATTGCTGAAACTGTAACGATGTCATCTGAACACGCATATCACATTTTGACAGATGAATTGGATATGAGAAAATTATCTGCTAGATGGGTTCCACGTGTCTTTGAAGCAACACCACAAACGCATCAGAATGTAAATTTCCTAACAACGTTAGACCCATTTCAAGAGCAACCAACAGGATTTTCTGATTTGGTTTTGTGACCACAGCTGAAACTTGGGTCCACTACTACACCCCAGAGATAAAACAGCTGCCAAATCAGTAGAAACTGATTTTGCTCCATTTGATTTTCATCTCTTCCCTAAGCTTAAAGTTTTCCTTGGTGGATGGAGATTTTCTTCAAACAAATAACTAACAGCCAAAGTAGATGTATATTTTGAGGGCCTGAAGGAATCTAATTTTTGAGATGGGATCAAGACACTGGAGCATTGCTGGACCAAGTGCATTAGTATACAGGTAGACTACAATGAAAAGTAAACAAGTTTCACTGAGGTAATTCGTTTATTTCTATTCCATTCTGAGGAGGTTTCAAACTACTCTCATTCAATCAAGGTCATGTCAAATTGAGGTCAGGAAGAAAAATATTTAATGAGTATTTTCAAAATTAAATATTTCAAAGGATCTAAGAAAATTAAAAATATAAATTTCAGCATATACTAAAATAATACAAACACATTCAAACCATTAAAAGAAAAACATTTCCACACTGAAGTTATAAGCTGGATTGTTTGGGACAATCTGGAGTTGTCCGCAAATATGATTCGTCTGACATCTCTTACTTGAATGGTGCCATTTATTTTCGATGTTCACTCCTCTGCTTTCAGATGCCCTCCCCACATTCCCTCCCTTCCTGCCGAAGACCCACTCATTCAATTCAATCCCCTCTACCCCCGACCCTCTCCTGTGGAATGGCGGGGCTCGAGTTCCCTCGCCTATTCTTTGCCTGCTACCCATTGCCTCCCATCCCCCCACCCTCCTCATATTAATGATCTTATACCCATTGATAGAATTCTCAAACGATGCTTTGAAAAGAGCCTTTAAATATTGAAAATACATAACAATGAAGAAAAAAGTTACAGAGTATTATTTATCTCTACATAATTTCTCTGGAACCTTTGACTCCGTAGACCACCCTTTGCAGTGGGAAAAATTAGACCATTGTGGAATACGGGGAATAGCAAACAGATGGTTTAAATGCTTCCTCAAAAACACTAATCAGGTAGTGAAGGTCATAGGTACCTACCCTAACAACACATGAAGCAGTAATTTTTCCTTTACAGAAACAGTAAACTTAGGTGTGCCACAAGGAAGTATACTTGGTCCCATACCATTCCTAATTTTATAAATGATTTAACAATCACCATAAAGAGTGACAAAATAACTCTTCAAAAAGATGTCATGAATTTAATACCAAGTAACAAGAACAACTCATTGCTGTAATAATAATAATGACTATAATTTCAATAACTCCACATGAGACTGGTTCACAAACAATTAACTTACAATAAATTTTGGAAAAATGAACTATACACATTTTAGGCAAAAAAAGAAATCTCTGAATTGGATCTTTACATCAAAGATAATCTTCTGAAGAAAGTTACCAGAACCAACATTTAATAGTTGATGAAAGCTTAAACTGGAAGCAACGATTTAGGTATTTATGCAGCAAAATTTCGAGAATTTCCTATGTCCTAAAGAAACCTAACAAAGGTTGCAGATCAAGCAGTTTTAAAAACAGCCTACTTTGGTAATTTCAATCTCCAAATTACCAAGTGCTATGGAATTATATTTTGGGGCTCCACAATGAGTTTTGACAAAGTGTTCATAATGCAAAAAAGAGTTATTTGATATATGGCCATAATTCCAAAAAGAGAATCATGTAGAACTCATTTTATAAATATTGAGATCTTACCTGCAACATGCTTGTACATGTATCGTGCATGTGTGTACAGTCAAGACATCATGTCTATTTTAGAAAAATGAGAGTACCCATGATTATGCCACAAGACAAAGAAAGAAGAAGCATGTAATATATGCACCTTCTCTCTTTGCCTTATGGCATTTTCTAATGTTGTTCCTTGTTTCAAAATTGACCCTTTTATGCTGACATTAAAATTTATAATCATTTACCAACAAATATAAAAGATGCCGACTCACATTAGACATTTAAGATAAAAAAGAGGTAAATAAAAATCTTTTTTAATCAAAATTTGTTTTTGTGACCATAGTGAATATTTTTCACCGAGGTATGACAAGTGGTAATTTTATCATAAACATTTTTGAAAATATTTGCATACATTTTATGTTTTTGTGTAAAATTTCTTACATTTAGTAAAATAACATGATACAATAATAAATAAATT
The DNA here is from genome assembly GCA_037158775.1 of Hetaerina titia. Taxonomy (NCBI): domain Eukaryota; kingdom Metazoa; phylum Arthropoda; class Insecta; order Odonata; family Calopterygidae; genus Hetaerina; species Hetaerina titia. Next base: position 105,591,101 of record CM073774.1, read on the forward strand.
GTGCACCACCCCATCGTTGTTAAACAAAGTAGAATTGTGCAGCGGTAGTGCCCTTTTTACCTTGGAGGAGAGGAAACTGAGTGTCAACTGAAATCCTATCAGCTAAAATTTATTATGTAAAATATGTAAAAAAATATTGGCTTGCGTGTGGGGCAGACTATTTACCTTCAAAATATGGCTAAAATATGGGATGTTTTTTATGCACCAGTAATCAAAAGTATGAGTCAAAATTTGTACCTAAAGTTTCTGTTATCGAATTACAAGGGTTGCTATTTATATTTTGAGCATTGACAACACTAAGTGCTTTGGGCGCCATCAGGTGTTTCCATCTGAAAGTTCGACCCTTTTGCTACTAACTTTCTTCAGAACATTTTGTTGTTTGATCATAACTTGTGTTCTCTACAGTGACTCAAAAATTTTGTCTCAGGGAAAAATGGAGTTAACTCGTGAACACTTTCGTGCGATGATTTTTATGACTTTCGACGTGGATTATCAAGACAGAATCAGTCAACTTCCTTCCACTTTTAGCAATGAAGTCTCATCCTTTGCCACTGTGAAACGCTGGTATAACGAATTCCATCATGGCCACCGTTCGTGATTCACATTCATAATATACATTTCCAGGTGTTCTATTGTATTTTGTCTTTTTGCAAAAGATTTGTTTTGAATAAATCTTTTATTTTTTCCTATTCTGTAAAAACAATACATTGCATGATATATTGTTTGCTTCACTCTCAAAGAGGAACCATTCAAGCAAAAGGAGTTCAGATCCACAGACCCCCAAAGCTATGATTACTCCAGTGTGCGCATGTATGTAATTGAGTAGGTAAAGGCCTAAAACACATTTTGAATGGGAACAATACAATCAAATGCCTAACCATCAACAATGGCTACAAGGAGGGTTTAATCAACTCCTTACTCCGGAAGAAACAAACAATGCTTGCCACCAACACAACCACCTCCCTGCCAATGGAACAGACCAAGGAAACCTAGAAATGGTGCAAAATCCCTTGCTTGTTTTATCATTGTTGGTTCAAGTTAATTAAGAATAATTGACCAAATTTATGAGGATATTCTGCGATGTATTGTGTTTAGTTAGGTGTTGGTCAACTTTAATTAAGTTGTTTTTATGCCTGTGGCTTCCTATTCACCACACAAATTCATTTTAAGTTGTCAGGGATTAAGGACTTACAATAACAGTGTTGAAATATATTCCATGGGGTTACATGTGTCAACTCCTCAATTAATCTGGATTTTGCTTGTACCGAATCTCTGGCCCTATATAGTTCAGGTTAGAGAGGGTTTACTTGACATTCACTAGAAAGCCAAATATCCTGTCTCTAACAGCAAACCTTATTATAATCAGACCACCATTGTATTTCCAGATGGAAATACAATGGTAGTCAGAAATTACCCAATTCTTTGAGAAAACCATTTTTAATTACTTCATTGACATAAACGATTTTTATCCAATGCTAATCCAGTTTGTTGATCTCTAATAAATAAAGCAATTGATAAAACTTGGAAAAACTGGAATTTACACATACCAACACTCCCTCATTTGAATAAAATTTCCTTCCGACAAGCCATAGCTGCAGATTAGGAGAATATGCTGTAGTTTGTGAGATTCAAGTCTTGAGAATAGGGGAATAGGGAATGAGTTAGAATTGTAACTCCATCAATTTTGGATCCATAATCCCATAGATGTGATATAAAGCGGCGGGGACGAGAGCCAACGAGGGGTTGCCGTAATTTTAAATAAAGGGGTAGGAAGAAGCGTAGTCAACATAGAGCAAGTGACAGATAGAATTTTACTCATAGAGATTAAAGCAGAGCCGACGAACTTGGTCATTGTTCAGGTATACATGCCACCGAGCAACCACAAGGAGGAAGAAGTCGATAGGATGTATGATGAGTTAGAGGATATCATCGCGAGTGTTCCTGCAGGGAAACATTTGATAGTGATGGGGGATTGGAATGCGACGGTAGGCGAACGAAGAGATGGTGGTGAGGTGGGGGACTATGGGTTAGGCACGAGGAATGAACGCAGGGAGAAAGCAATTGAATTCTGCAGGAGACAGGGGTTAGTCATCGCTAACACATGGTTTAGACACCACAATAGGCGTAGGTATACATGGAAAATGCCAGGTGACTCAGAAAGGTATCAGTTAGATTATATTATGGTTAGGCACAGGTTTAGGAACAGTGTGATAAATTCACACAGTTTCCCAGGAGCGGATGCGGACTCTGACCACAATTTAGTTGTTATGAAATGGAATTTAGAAGCAGTGAATGGATTAACGAGGAAGGAGTATCAGCAGGCTGTAGAGAAAATGATGGATGACGGTAAAGAACTGAGTACTATCGAAGAAAAATGGGAATGTATCAAGCAAGGGATATTGGAAGTCGCTAAAGACACTATAGGAACCGTTAACGGGAAAAGGATAAGGAAACCATGGGTAACGGATGAGATGATTGCAAAGATGGATGAGAGAAGAAGATGGAAAATTGTAAACACAGAGTTAGGCAAAATGAAGTACAAAGAGTTAAACAATAAATTGAGAAGGGCCACAAATAAAGCAAAAGAAGAATGGTGGAAAACGCAATGCGAGGATATGGAAAGTTTAAAGTAGAAGGGTGAAATTGGTGCTCTATAAAGCAAGGTTAAGTTATTGTCAGGAAGTAAGAAGGCAGGATCTGTGCTAACAGTTAAAGATAAATGGGGTAAGATAATAGTTGAACCAGGAAAAATACAAGAGAGATGGAAGGATTATATAGAAACACTGTATGGTAAAGAACTTAGGCTGACAAGGTTAGACATAGAAAGGGAACATGACGTAGAAGAAGATAGCTTAGGTCCAGGCATACTCGACGATGAAATAGAAAGGGCATTAAAGGAGATGAAAGCAAATAAGGCTGTGGGGGTGGACAATATTCCTGTAGAAATGTTGAAATGGTTAGGGAAAGGTGGGAAGAAGGCCATATATGGACTGATTCGTAGTATCTATGAGGAAGGAATCTGGCCGGAAGATTTTGTGAGATCGGTGTTAGTTCCTATTCCAAAAAAGGGAAAGGCTTCGTCAAGTGAGGATTACAGAACAATAAGTTTGATATCCCACGCAGCTTAAGTTATTCTCAGGATCATCAACAAAAGGATAGAGAGTAAGGCAAATGATTACTTAGGGGATGATCAGTTTGGGTTTAGGAAAGGAAGAGGTACGCGTGATGCCATTGCAGTAATGAGATCACTAATTGAGAGGAATATAGAATACAACAAGGACGTTTTTGCCTGTTTTATAGATTTCGAAAAAGCGTTTGATAGAGTGAATTGGGAAAAATTAATGCGTGTATTGCAGAAAATAGGAATGGATTGGAGGGACAGGAGACTGATCCGCAACCTGTACATATCTCAGACTGCTCAGGTGCGAGTTGGGAACGGAGAGTCCGAATGGGCAGTGTTAGGAAGAGGTGTAAGGCAGGGTTGCCCATTGTCACCGGTACTGTTCACCGTATATGTAGAGGAAATGATTAAAGAGGCATGGGAAGAACTGGAGGTAGGAATGAAAGTCGGAGGGGAATTCGTAAAATCAGTTAGGTTTGCTGATGACCAAGCATTAGTTGCTCAGTCAGCCAAGGGGTTGCAAGCATTGTTGAGTGAATTGGAGGTTCAGTGCGATAAATATGGGATGAGAATCAATATTAATAAAACAAAGGTTATGCGATTTTCCAGAAAGAAAAAGGCTAAGTTAAATATTAAAATAGGTGGGAAAAAAATAGAGCAGGTAGAACAGTTTACATATCTCGGAAGTGTTTTGGACTAATACGGTCAAAATGGTAGGGACGTAAGGAGAAGAATTGGGCTAGGCAAGGAGGCTTTCTCAAGGAGGAGGGAGTTGATGACGGGGACGTTGAGTAGGGATGTTAAGACAAGACTCGTAAAAACTCTGATATGGAGCGTAGCTATGTACGGCGCCGAAACGTGGTCGCTGAAGCAGGAGGATAGACATAGATTGGAGGCTTTTGAAATGTGGGTGTGGAGAAGAATGGAGAAGGTAAAATGGACCGAAAGGAAAACAAATGAGGAAGTACTAGAAATGGTGGGGGAGGAGAGGGGTTTGTTGAGAGAAATCCTATGGAGGCAGGAAAAATGGATGAAAGGCGTATTGAGCGGTAGTGGAATGTTGAAGAGGGTAATAGAGGGGAGAATGTTGGGCAAGCGAGGTAAGGGTAGGAACAGGATAGGGATGTTGGAACGGGATGAAGGGAGGAAAGAAGTGCACCGAGATGAAGAGGGACCTGATATAGATTAGCTTGCTAGGTGGGGAGTCACAAAATGTTTATTTGATAGTTGTGTCCATCCAAAAAACCTACCTTAACCGGTAGATTACCTAATATAATCCCATAGATGATTACTTTGGGGGTGATCAGTTTGGGTTTATGAAAGGAAGAGGTACACGCGATGCCATTGCAGTAATTAGATCACTAAACGAGAGGAATATAGAATACAATCAGAACGTATTTGCCTGTTTCGTAGATTTTGAAAAAGCGTTTGATAGATTGAATTGGGAAAAATTAATGCATGTATTGCAGAAAATAGAAATGAATTGGAGGGACAGGAGACTGATCCACAACCTTTACATGTCTCAGACTGCTCAGATGGGAGTGGGGAACGGAGAGTCCGGATGAGCAGTGTTCGAAAGAGGGGTAATGCAGGGTTGCCCATTGTCACCGGTGTTGTTCAACGTATATGTGGAGGAAATGATTAAAGAGGCATGTGAAGAACTGGAGGTAGGAATGAAGGTTGGAGAGAAATAAAATCAGTTAGGTTTGCTGATGACCAAGCATTAGTTTGTCAGTCAGCCAAGGGGTTGCAAGCATTGTGGAGTGAACTGGAAATTCAGTGCCAAAGATATGGGATGAGAATCAATATTAATAAAACAAGGGTTATGCGATGTACCAGAATGAAAAAGGCTAAGCTAAACATTTAAATAGGAGGGGAAAAAATAGAGCAGGTAGAACAGTTTACATATCTCGGAAGTGTTTTGGACCAATACGGTCAAAGTAGTAGGGACGTAAGGAGAAGAATTGCGCTAGGCAAGGAGGCTTTCTCAAGGAGGAGAGAGTTGATGATGGGGACGTAGAGTAGGGATGTTAAGACAAGACTCGTAAAAACTCTGATATGGAGCATAGCTATGTACGGCGCCGAAACGTGTTCGCTGAAGCAGGAGGATAGACGTACATTGGAGGCTTTTGAAATGTGGGTGTGGAGAAGAATGGAGAAGGTGAAATGGACCGAGGGGAAACAAATGAGGAAGTGCTGGAGATGGTGGGTGAGGAGAGGGGTTTGTTGATAGAAATACTATGGAGGCAGGAAAAATGGATGAAGGGCGTATTGAGCGGTAGTGGGATGTTGAAGAAGGTAATAGAGGGGAGAATGTTGGGCAAGCGAGGAAAGGGCAGGAACAGGATAGGGATGTTGGACGGGATGAAGGGAGGAAGGAAGTACACAGAGATGAAGAGGGACCTGATGTAGATTAGGTTGCTGGATTGGGTTTTGTTTGGAGTGGCAAAATGTTTATTTGATAGTTGTGTCCATCAAAAAACCTACCTTAATCGTTAGATTACCTAAAAAAAAAATCCCAGAGAGGGGAGCTGTATTCAAATTCTTAAACACTGATGTGATGTACATATCCATAACAGTTTGGCCCTTTTCCAAAGAGCCAATCAATAAAATATTTCCTGTGAAACCCAAAAGAGTTAAATGAGTTTCCCAGCTGGTGGAACAATTTTCAAGTTGTTAGGTGTGACTCCCTACTGGCACACTACTGCCTGGACTGCCTCTTGAGGTGCCAATGGCATGAGCAACCATGAGAACCTTCAATCTTCTGCTAAACATTCTCATGTCATAGATTTTATAAAAGATTCCTTGCCATGATAATTGCCTTGTTTCCCTTAAATCTCCTGAGGCAATCTGCCTTTGATAAAATAATACTTGATCAATACACAACTTTTGACATTTTTTTTCATGTAGGATTCGCAGGTCTTCCACCGGGTCAGGGGTTCCATGTTGGTTGACGTTTTGATGCCCGGCTCGTGCATCATCTTCAGGGATGATGGCTGCCACTCTGCATTTGGCTTTCTTATATAGTTGAGAGCTCACGGGTCAGGTGACCTGTGATTGGTCCAAGGAGGGGGTCCTGCTCTAAACCAGATAAGAAAAGGGAAGAATAGAGCACAACGGCCCGGTGACCAATCAGGAGGTTCCCCCTCCTCAGACCAATCACAAGTCACCTGACCCGTGAGATCTCAACTATATAAGACCGCCAAATGGGGAGTGGCAACCATCAACCCTGAAGACAATGCACGAGTCGGGCATCGAAACGTTGGCCAACATGGAACCCCCGATCCGGTGGAAGATCTAAGAAAACTTCACCAAGCATATACACCGGGAAAGCACCAGATCTTACTTCTGGCATTTTTTTAAATTGTACATCTTTCATCCATTTTTTGAAAATCACTCAATTTGCCCAATTCAAACAAGCAATAAACCTAGACCAATCTGATAGAACCTTACAGTGTGTGTTCTTTCAAGAGATGCCACCAGCTGAAAATAACTACTATATTCATCAGTGGTGCCATCTCTCTGACACTGGATCAAGTTTTCAAACTACTCCCTTAGGATAAGAAATGCAAAAATTTCCCAAATTGTAAAAAGCATTTGCCTTGAGCGGGACTTAAGCCTTAGATGCCTCAATTGCTTTAATCAATTCAGCGAATGAGAGGTCAACCTTATTACATTAGTGGATGACTCATTTAAGGTAGAGTCCTGCAGTCCTTTCAATTACCCCCATAAGGCAACATTTCTAAACTGGATATACCTCTTCAGCGGTTATGCTGAGGCTAATGCATGAAAGTCCATGATAGTGGGACAAGACAAGTCCATAGACAAAGAATATTCAATGCCCAGACAAAGAGATTAATGTGGTAGATAAAGAAATGTACAGTAACTGGCAAAAGTGTGACAGAATGGTGAAGTCTTTGGTGGTACCTCAGGAGTCATAAAACGATGATACTAAATAAAACAGAAATTTGAAACAAAAACTACGGAATATGCTGCTACCCTGTGGACCTCAATGAAATCAATGTCCTCTATTGATGTGGGTAGATATTTCATAGGCACCCTGTAAAATAGCATGAAAGCTCAAAAGGAACCTACTACACATTTGACTCAAAAGGAAACTAACGCATTTCAAAGAGTGTATTTATAATATTCTGTAGACTTCTCTGTTATAGTTGAATTGGACAAAATTAAAATGGATTTCTTTGCCTCCTCTAGTTGAGATAAAACAACCAGGGAAAATCAAATATGATCATTCACTGAAAATTCAGTTTTTCAACAGTTAACAAAGTCACAGCTTTCACAGTTTCATGGTTGAATAATGAGCCAAAGTAATCCATGGAAAGCAAATCATTCAGATGAAATAAAATGCCTCCACCAAGGGGACACCTCACCAAAGCCTATTGATATAAATACCCATAAATGTTCCGATTTTGTTAGACTTTAACCTGAAGACAATGACTGAGTTAAACATTGAAATATTGGTGCTCAACAAACACCCACTGGTGTGCCACCTAAGAACTCTACACACAACAGGAAAACACATGACTAAAATGGAAGAGGGCATTGACACTCACCTGCATCAAGGTTGAATTTTCTTTTCTTGTAGTGGTTGACTCCTCCAGCATGCGTCGGCTGAGCAGACGGCCCATGCCCATCACCAGGCTGCCCTCCACTGCAATCCCTCGGTCCCTTACACCTCTTCATGTGCTCCAGCTGTGCTTTTAGTGATGCAAGCTCTGCTGATGTCAGCGTCTGTATTCTATTCCACTGCTCAAAAGGATCTGAAAATAGATGGAGTCTCAGGAAACTATAAGCACAATTCATTTGAAAGAGTATAAACAAATGGCTAGGAGCTGATGTTGTATTTGAAGACAAAAAACTCCAACCCATATATTTATTAGCCATTACATATTATTAAAAATATGATAGGAGGACCCTTCATAAAAAGAAGTGTTACTACTAAATGCCAAAGATTCAAAATACTTAAACTTGAAACTTCAAACAGTTTGATGCAGTAATCACAGAGACAGACTACACAATTAAGGAAAAACCTAATTTTAGCATTGTCTATTGTTCTCTAAACTCAGCTTTATCAGTGAAAGTGGCATGAGGTTACATTATTATGAATAACTGATGACCCAGAAAAACTGGGACCTTCAAGGAGAGGATAACAAGATTGCTGCATGGGAATATACTGGTCACTCCCATGTTAGACTTGCATTAGATATGGGGAACTTAATTCATAAACAGAATCATAAATGGACAGTACAATATAATAATAATTCTTCCACCTTATTGGAGAGTTCTCTATTGACCAAATATTCATCTGATTTATTGCACTGCAACAACATTCACAAATAGCCTCCTGTGCTATTTGACAGTCACAGTACACCTCCTAGTACTTTTCAGCAACGAGTCAAAAAACTTGCAATTTTAAAGAGTTAAGAATATTACCTCTCATTTACTTCATGTACTAGTACTTGAACCACCATTATTTTAACAACAAAGCAATCCTACTTTGAACAAAGAGTTATTATTTTAAATTGCAGTCCAATGCTCCTATTGTCATTCTACCCCCTTACCCTCATCCATCTCAGTCATCCACTAAAAATTTCAATCTCCTCCAACAAAACTTGCAAGCATACTACATTTACCAGTTTTTGGTGCCATACATTCAAGCTTTGACAGCCATTTGCTCAATCAAAATAAATATTAAGAGGGAAATTCTGAGGAGTGTCCTCTCATGGATACAAAAAGCATTAATTATTGAAAGAAAAGGGTGACTACTGCAATGTAATTATTCAGGGGCTAAATTCATGGAAAAGAGAAGAGAAGGGAAGGGAACAGGGGCAAGAGAGAGAGAGAGAGAGAAAAATGGGCAAGAAGCTGCTAACTCCTAGTAGTTTTAGTCAGGGCAGCCTCTCACCCTTGCCCTGCACACACACAACAACGCACACGAGAGAGTTCACCAGTCAGCAATGAATGGCTTCCATGGGAGTGATCTTCCTTTGAACATCTGCTGAACTCACTTCTGTAAATGCTATTCCATCACATATATCAAGAGATCCCCTCCCATGGACTACAACCTTGTCATGGTGGAAGGGCTTGTGCGTTCCGATGACCCCTAGAGCTGTGCTGGCGGGAGTAATAATAATTGCTCCTGGTAGGGTCACCCATGCCAGATAGGTCAAAGGTTAGGAGCCAGACGAAAGGTAGTCCACGCAGCGTCTGTTCCTCAGTGAGGCGGCTGCAAAGGCATCTAACCCCAGTGGGGCAGCCATTAAGTGATGGTGTCACGTTAAAAACACTATTGAGGAAGGCAACGGGAAACCACCTCAATTATCATTCCCAAGAATGTAATGATGGGCACCATAGAGAATATGAGTCCTGGCAACTGCGGGACTCGGCCCAAGGGGCCGTGTGTTGTGCCCGGCAGCGGGAGAGGCAAGGCTTCCACGGTTGTAATCCCACGAAATCCTTGCGGGGGAAAAATAACAACAGCAGAACAGAAGACGCAGAAGTAGACGAAAGTAGTTAGAATAGGAACATGTAACGTCAGGACAATGTTGAGGACAGACAAATTAGAGAATATTAAGCGAGAGATCAAAAGAGGTAATATAGATGTTTTAGGTCCCTGCGAGGTGAGATGGAAGAATAGCCGGGATTACTGGACTGACAATTATAGAGTGATATACAGTGGCGGATGGAGGCAGGAAAAATGGATGAAAGGCGTATTGAGCGGTAGTGGAATGTTGAAGAGGGTAATAGAGGGGAGAATGTTGGGCAAGCGAGGTAAGGGTAGGAACAGGATAGGGATGTTGGACGGGATGAAGGGAGGAAAGAAGTACACCCAGATGAAGAGGGACCTGATATAGATGTGGATTGGGAATGAAAGTCAGAGGGGAATTTGTTAAATCGGTTAGGTTTGCTGATGACCAAGCATTAGTTGCTCAGTCAGCCAAGGGGTTGCAAGCATTGCTGAGTGAATTGGAGGTTCAGTGCAATAGATATGGGATGAGAATCAATATTAATAAAACAAAGGTTATGCGATTTTCCAGAAAGAAAAAGGCTAAACTAAACATTAAAATAGGAGGGGGAAAAATAGAGCAGGTAGAACAGTTTACATATCTTGGAAGTGTTTTGGACCAATACGGTCAAAGTAGTAGGGACGTAAGGAGAAGAATTGCACTATGCAAGGGGGCTTTCTCAAGGAGGAGGGAGTTGATGACGGGGACGTTGAATAGGGAGGTTAAGACAAGACTTGTAAAAACTCTGATATGGAGCGTAGCTATAGTATGTACGGCGCCGAAACGTGTTCGCTGAAGCAGGAGAATATACGTAGATTGGAGGCTTTTGAAATGTGGGTGTGGAGAAGAATGGGGAAGGTGAAATGGACCGAAAGGAAAACAAATGAGGAAGTACTGGAGATGGTGGGTGAGGAGAGGGGTTTGTTAAGAGAAATCCTATGGAGGCAGGAAAAATGGCTGAAAGGTGTACTGGGCGGTAGTGGAATGTTGAAGAATGTAATAGAGGGGAGAATGTTGGGCAAGAGAGGAAAGGGCAGGAACAGGATAGGGATGTTGGACGACATGAAGGGAGGAAAGAAGTACACAGAGATGAAGAGGGACCTGATGTAAATTAGGTTGTTAGATTGGGTTTTGTTTGGAGTTACAAAATGTTTATTTGATAGTTGTGTACATCCAAAACCTACCTTAACCGGTAGACTACCTAATAATAATAATAATAATATCAAGAGATACACAGAGGTAGGAAAAACCAAAGGAAACAAGAGTGCCATCACATCGTGCAAAATTATGGGAAACAAATTTCAAATATGAAAATAAAATGGCCACTCTCTGGTATTATATTGTCAAGTCTTTACACTCGGATTGTTCCTGTCTTTATATCAGTCCTCAAGCCCAATTAGAATTTAATTGTTAAATGCCCCTGATTTGGAAGATGAAAACTACTCACAGAAAAATATTAAACATCTTTCAAATGAAAGTGATTACAATAAAACTCCAAACCTGTGTTACCAGAATTTACATGATCTTACTATTTACAAGATTTTTATCAGATTGATGGGCATTACTTATTTAAATATCCTCTTTAGATAAGGGCCCTGACCTTATCTATCTATGTCTTCAGCCATCAGAATATATAATTAAAATCTCATATTTTCTCTTGCATTAATGAAATCAACTTTAAGCCTTGTAGTAATAATGAGGACCTTATATGACTGTTAGTCTCTGCAAAAAATTTCTCAATCAAAGGAAGCAGATCCTGAGACATTCAAAACTTGAAAATAAATTCATTTAAGAGGAAAATGCAATGTTCTGACCCAAATCAAGTCCTGCACAAAAATATGAGTCACAAAAAGCGTACATAAATAAATAAATGACAGATCTGAGAGAGTGGAAAATGTGTGAAAAATATTGATACAATTTTTGGGTCTCCATTTTCAAGCATTAAATACAAAATCACTCCATATTGAAAGTAAATTAATGTGATAGTATTGATACTTTTCTCAAATTACAAATGATAACTCATAAGAGTCATGTCACAATCTTGTCACATAAAGTTAGGGTTAACTATTGATTATGCATTTAAACTACTCATTGCCCAACATTTTGTTAATTCTATGATTATTTCAGTGAGATAACTTACCTATTCGTAGGTTGTAGAATGTGAGAAGTCCAGTCACAAATTCACAGAATAAAAAATTGTGAGTGGCATTAATTGTTCGTAGACACCAATATGTATTATTGTTTGCATTCATGCAGAAACAAAATGGTCCTTCTGTAATACAATAATGAAAGAACTTCATTTATTCTATTGCCAACAAAGGTAGCAAAATCAACACAAACAGAGGATTAAATATGAAAAAGTCTTTACAGAGTATTACCTAAAATAGAAATTTCTGAGGGAAATAATGAAAAATATGAAACTCAAGGTTCAAGGAATTTATTCAAAACCTATGGCATGGAATGTTTTAATAATAATCCCACTAGAGTCACTCCCACATCCGCCACCCTAATTGATTATGCTGTGACCAATGTCAACCAAGAAAAAGTAGCAACAACAGTTAGTGACCTAGGTATATCAGACCATAGTATGGTGAAAATAAGTATTGATATTAACCAACCAGTGGTGAGCTTAAATGATAAAACCTACCTAAGGCGGTCCTTTACCCACGGAAATATGCAGCATTTTCTGCTCCTTCTACAGTCCCAAAACTGGGACAGTGTCTATGACCTTAAGTCAGTAGACGAAGGTTTCAATTACTTTTATTCAATTTTCAGACACAATTTCGAATTGTGTTTCCCAGAAATACAGCAGAAAATATTCCATATAACAAAATGTAAGCCATGGCTAACTGACGAGATCCGTTACTACTCAACTATCCTTAAGAAACTTGCTATCTCCAGTAAAAGTTCTAACAATCATGAGCACCGGTTACTCTATAAGGAATTTCAAAAGTATTACCGTAAGCTGATTTCTACTACGAAAAGAACTTACAATGACAATAAGTTACTTAATTCCAATAATAAGTCCAAAACCGCATGGGAAATAATTAATGAGTGTAGAGGTAAGAAAAATCCACAACTTGCTCTCCCCAAACTTTGTAATCCTGAAAATAACATTGCCATAAGCTATTCATCTCTAGCTAATAAATTTAACAAACATTATGTATCAGCTCCTTGCCCAATTACTTCTCATGCTAATGTGCTTTTTGCAAATGCACCATCATCAATGTTTGCTAAGCCTTGCTCTGAAACCAATCTAAAAACCATTGTCTCCTCACTCAGAAACAAATTCAGTACAGGCCCTGATGAAATTCCTGGTAAAGTTGTTCATCATTGTTTTGAAGCCATAAAAGCACCCCTTTTATTCTTAATTAATGAATCAGTGACACAAGGGATTTTCCCATCCCAATTAAAAGAATCAAAAGTAGTGCCCATATATAAAAACCATGGCTGTGTAAACGATTTAGACAACTACAGACCAATAGCGGTCCAAAATACATTTACTAAAATATTCGAAAAAGCCATGTTCATGCAAATAGCACCTTATCTTGAAAAAAACCTCCTACTTTCAAATTCTCAGCATGGATTTAGATCTGAAAGGTCTACCACAACCGCCATATGTCAGGCTATTGATATTATACTTAATTCATTAGATGCTAAACGCAAAACTCTAGGAATGTTTTTTGACTTGTCAAAAGCTTTTGACAATGTAAACCACGATAGACTACTAATTAAACTCAATAGAATAGGGATTAGAGGAACTCCTCTAAACTGGATGAAGTCCTATATTCACAATCGGACTCAGAAAGTAGTGTTATCAGTAGATGGGTCAAAATATTCATCCATAGCATACCGAGTCAACAAAGGCGTTCCACAAGGCTCAACCCTTGGGCCACTCCTTTTTCTGATATATATCAATGACCTACCTAGCTGCTTACAGAATTATGAAGGAATTACACCAGTGCTGTATGCTGATGACACTAATGTAATAATATCGACAGAAGCTTACCCCAGCCTTGTGGAAAAATCACAGTCTGTCACACTTGCAATAAACAAGTGGTGTACAGACAACTTTCTAGATCTAAATGTAAATAAAAGTAAAATAGTATACTTTACACACAATAAAAATGCGACTGATGATCTGCTGGTAAAAATTAATGATCAATCAATTGAGAATGTGACGGAATGTAAGTTTCTAGGCATTTCTCTGTCTGCTAATATTTCTTGGGATATGCATGTAAAAGCCCTTCAGCATAAGCTCAGTTCAACTTGCTATTTATTAAGACACTTGTATGAAACTACAAGTAAAAGTATACTATTGAATTTATACTACGGGGAAATTTATTCAAATATAACCTATAGTATAATATTATGGGGATCAGCTGCTATCTCTCAAACCATCTTTAAAATGCAAAAGAAAGCCATTAGAATAATTACCAGGAAACCTCACAATGCCCCATCAAGTCCTATTTTCCATGAATTAAAATTGTTACCACTCCCGTGCATATACATTATGTTCTTAATTTTGTATATTAGAAATAACATTGGAAACTATTCTCTTAATTCTGCCTATCATCATCACTACAACAGAGGAAGGAACAACATCCATTATGGGAATGTTAGAACTAAAGCATTGAAATTAGGACCCAATGAAATGGGCATCAGATTATATAACAAACTACCCAAAAGTATAAAGGAAACTAAGGGAACTGCTGCATCCAGGCATAAATTAAAAAGATATCTACAACGCAATATGTTCTACTCAGTTGATGAATATCTCAACAACATTCCTGACTAGAAGGTTTATACTCTTTGTTTATAGCAATTGTCATGGTCTGATTCATGTTGGTTATTCAATTATTGCCTTAATTAATATTTCATGTGCATGTAACAGCCAATGTTCATGGCGTTATGTCATATATTATGTAACTGTGAGCACCATTTCATTTCTTTGTATCTTAATTAGGGCCTGTGTCTTTGTTCCTTATTGACGTGCCTTATATCATGTACATACACCATCCACCCGGTATTTTGTATTGTGATCTCTGGGCAAATAAAAAGTAATAATAATAATATGTAAAATTAAGGTAAGGTAAAATTAAGGCAAGGAAAGATAAAAATATGGTAGGTTAATTTCAATTTTTTTTGCAAATTAAACTCATGGGACTACGACAAAATAAGAATATAACTGTTGATAACTTGTTTATGTACACAGGTACAATTAATTTTAATTAAATAATTCTAACAATAATGAGTTTCAGAATTAATAAATGCACTATTTCCATGAAATATTAAGACGATATGGAAAGAAAGGGCAATTTGAAAGAATCTTGGAATCAACACCAGAGGTCAGCACTAGGACAATGAGTTTCCCACCAAGTAATAGGCAATCATCCTTCATGAGTAAACACATAACTCGTCAGTGCTCCAGAAAGAGATCTATGATGAGGACATCTCTCCCTGTTGTAGTTTCCAAGCAGTGATTTGTGAAGATGGAAAAAATTGAGATACAATCAGTGATTAAATGCTTCATAAAGAAAGGTAGGAAAGCAAAAGAAATGCATGCTGACTTTCAGAACACTCTCACAGACAACAGAACAGAGGGCAACTGCTCCTCCATATTCAACTGTTGCCAAGGGGACAAAACAAGTTAAAGTTTGGTCGGGACAGCTTAGAAGATGATCCGTGCAGTGATTGGCCAAAATGTGCCACAAATTATTGCAAAAGTGAATAAAATGGTCATGGAGAATCACTGACTGAAACTGCGAGAGATTGCTGAAACTGTAACGATGTCATCTGAACACGCATATCACATTTTGACAGATGAATTGGATATGAGAAAATTATCTGCTAGATGGGTTCCACGTGTCTTTGAAGCAACACCACAAACGCATCAGAATGTAAATTTCCTAACAACGTTAGACCCATTTCAAGAGCAACCAACAGGATTTTCTGATTTGGTTTTGTGACCACAGATGAAACTTGGGTCCACTACTACACCCCAGAGACAAAACAGCAGTCAAAGCAGTGGAAGCATGTTGATTCACCACCACCAAAAAAAGTAAAGGCAATATGGTCGGCCAGAAAGGTAATAGCTTCAGTTTTCTGAGATGCGAAAGGGATTCTGCTAATAGATTGATTATCTTCCCACTGGACAACACTACGCTAACCTCCTGGGCCAACCACAGCAAAAGATACACAAAAAAAGACCATGTTTGGCAAGACAGAAAGACATCTTTCATCAAGACAATGCTAGCCCACACACATACATTGCCATGGCAAAAAGACATGAAATAAGATATGAATTGTTCCCATGCACATCTTATTCACCTGATTTGGCTCTTGGAGATTTCCATTTCTTTCCCAAGCTCAAAATTTTCCTTGGTAGACAGAAATTTTCTTCAAACAACGAACTGACAGCCGAAAAATACAAGTATTTTGCAGGTCAGAAGGAATCTAATTTTTGAGATCAGGGCATTGGAAAATTACTGGACCGGGTGCATTGGTGTACACCGAGATTATTGTTAAAGATAAAAAGTTTCACTGGGGCAAGGCGATTATTTCTATTTCATTTTCAAATGACCCTCGTATCAATGGGGTGGGAGGCATCTAGATACACCAAAACCATAAACTCTTGATTTTCCATACTATTCTCCCTACCAAGACACTGTGGGAGAATGCCACAATGGTAACTTTTAACAGAGTCATCCACTAATATGCATTTCAATGCAACAATTTCAGAGTGTAAAAATCATTCACCTTGACCGGAATTCAAACCCGGATCCCTCGATATCTGTCACAACATCTTGTTCCTTTAAAACCTCCAAAATTTCAGAATTTAAGAGGATGGTAGCTTAACTGGCTAAAGCACTTGGCCAGACATCGAGGGATCCAGGTTCAAATCCCAGTCAAGGCAAATAATTTTTACACTCTAAAATTGTTGCCCTTTCTCTCTTCTCAACACCTCAAAATTTTAAATGAAATTACAATCATAAAAGATAGTAAAATGCTTTGAAACTATGTCATACTTTTAAAAAATAAAAGTTCGGTATTTCTTAGCTTCTTTCAAATTTTTAATTTCACGAAATCAAATATTTGTCAATAGTATTCAATGTTTAAATTAACACATTTTACAATACGTACTTTCGTGGCAAATATGAATCCACATAAGCAATCCTATTTTTTAAATTTATTTTTTCCTTGCTACGATATTGTTTAGTTTTCTGAAAAAAAAGTTTTTCCTTTTCCAGGGTTTTTAGTTAGGAGAACAGGAAATAGTCTCACGGGGCAAGGTACTGTGAGTACAGTAGTTGGAGAAGCACAGCAATCTTGTTTTTGGTTAAAAACTCATGAGCACTGAGTGAAAAATAAGCTGGTGTGTTGTAGTGGTGAAAAAACCACTCGTCACTCCTCCAAAATTCAAATCTTTTCACCTAATTCTCTCTCTCTAAGGCTTTTCATAACTCTGAGGTAGTACTCCGTGCTGTTTGCATTTAGTGATGCATTATTCATGATGCACAACCCCCTTTGCATCGAAAAAAACAATCAAACAACACTTTGACATTTGACCTAACTTGTCGACCTTTTTTGGGGTGGGGAGATGTTTCATCAATCTGTTGTGAAGATTGCACTTTTGTTTTGATGTCATATCCATAAGCTCATGACTCTGGTTCCAGTTATGATCCCAGACAAGAAGGTTTCATCCTCTTCAGCCTGACCAATCAGTTCCTCACGGAATTGAACTCTATGTTGTTTCTGGTCTACTGTCATCAGGCGAGGCATGAATTTGGCGGCTACTCAATTTTTCAGTCAGGAGTTCATAGCACAAACTAATCCGGATTCCACACTCTTCTGCAAATTCCCTGGCAGTCAAATGTCAGTGTGCACAACCAAGATCATTCACTTTCTCGATGTGGAGGTCATCAGTCGACATTCATGGTCTTCCAGAATGCTCGTCACCTACCACCGACTGCCACCCCTTTTTGAACTAAGTAAACCACTCATAACATGCAGTATGTTTCATAGCACCCTCACCTTGGTTATCAACTGAAAAGTTTTCATGAAGGCTTATCAGAGTTTCATGCATAATTTGACAGAACAATGTTGCTCCTTCAAAGAGCTCATTTCCATAGATTCTGTTTTTTGCCAAACTCCACAAACAACCCTTCACATAACAGCAATAACTAACCAACAAAACAAGATATTAACAAAGTGGTAGATGGTGGTTGTTTGGACAGTTTTCCACAGACACAACGAATCCAAGCGGATTAAAAAATGATCAACTGGAGGGAACCAATTAGGTCACTGGAGGGATCAACTGGGATGTCCTATAACCAGGACATATAATTTTCAAAATTTAACATTTAATAATTTTAGTAATGCTTTATATTTAAATAATATTATAAAATTACTTTAGTGGCTACTGAGCATAACTACCCAATCTGGTATACGTATATGTACAAGTTCCTTTGCTAGTGGTTGCTGATATTGACCACACAAGAGCAACCTATGACAGCTCTGCATACATCCTCATAAGAAAGTTTACCAATTTCAATTTACTGAGTATGCCAGAAAAATCATGGCAACCAAATATTGGCTATTTGGTTTTTCTGTGATGTAAGAACTAAAAGAACAATGTGGGTCATTCAATTATTCCTAAGAAGAATACCAAAAAAAATTATTTGGGGTAATTTTTAATTTTTCAATATAACATTCTTTTAGTTCAATACATTACACCCAGTGTTTCTCCAAACTTTTTTTAAGTCATCTAAAAAGTGGGATTTTGGAAGGTCTGCAAAATAGTCAGCTGTGTTGTAGATGTTCCCTCTTGCTTAATGTGAATCTTTTCCCCATGCCTTTTTTCAAGTTTGGAAATAAAAAAAGCCACTAAGGGCCAAATATGGCGAATATGATGTATGTTGAAATAATTCGAACTTTAATTACATGGTTTTCACCTACAAAACTGCACAGGTGTTGCAGTTTTGTAGGTGTAAAACACCATGCCCATTCACCCATGCATTGTCTTGACAGGAAAAATTTTTTTCTTTGCCAAATTAGGGTGTTTTTCCTGATTTATTTGTTTAACTGGTGAAATGATGATGCTGAATGTTAATTTATTGTTGGTCTTTTTTCAAGAAATCGATGTAGATGTTTCCATGCGCATCCTAAAAAAACATCGCTATCACCATTCAGGTCAATTTCACCATTTTGGCCTTCCTCCAATGCAGATCGCCTTAGGAAACCCAAGCTTTAGACTGTTACATTATCTCTGGAGTGTAGTAGTGTACCCATGTTTCATCCATAGTTATGTACTAATACAGAAACTCATTAGGATTGAAATGGAAAAGACCCAAACCAGCCTCCAAATTGACTAGATGACTACATCCATTCTCCAAGTGTGCCATCCATCTTGCTGAGATTTTTTTCACACCTAATTTTTCATGCAAAATTAAAAACTCTGTACCTTGTGATAAGAATTTGGTCATTTAGTATTTTACTATTTTATGCACTTTGATTCCTCAATCATTCAAAATCATATCATGGAATTTTTTTAATCAATTCACAGGAAATCACGTCCACTGGATGTCTCGAATGTCAATTATCATTTGTGGATGTATGGCAATGTTGAAACTCCCTCACCCAATTGCAAACAGTTGCAAACACAGGAGTAGATATGCCATGAACTTCATACAACTCAGCTTTGATCTCTGTTGGTGTTAAGCTTCTTAAATAGAATTGTTTAATCACTATCCAAAATGCATTTTTTTAAATAAGCATGTTTGTTGATTCAGTCGACTATAAAAATGAAACCATGGCCAAGAGTAACAGCAATCCAGTGAAAGACGAGGCAACACCAAAAGCAAACTTTTTCTGATACAATGAGTCCTATCCCTTGGATTTTCTATAGAATTATTGAAAGATGCACACAACAGAGAAAGTAAGCCCTACAATGACATTTGAAAGATCTCCTCGATATTGAAAAGAAATAAAACCCGTCTGTTGAAAGTAGCAAATAATTGAGAAAACCTGAATCCTAACATATATCACTAATGAGCATACTTCAAGCAGCCAACAATTCCAAGGGCTTGGCCATACCAAAAATAAGTGAAAGGTCACAAACCTGTCCAATATGGGGCCGTTCGCCAATGGTCATTGTCATGGCTAAAACAATTCATTTTTTCTGATATGCATTCTCTGTCCTCCATCTTGGCTTTGCGGCGCAACTTCCGCTCCTTCCGTCGGATTCTCTCTTCCTTAATTCTGCGCCTGCGTTGTCTTTCCAGGTTCTCTTCCAGACTGAAATGAATATGCCTGTAAACATGGAATAACAGCCATCAGCTTTTCCAAATAATTGGTCCCTCAAGGCAGTAAGTGCCCAGTCTGTCGTTAATGCTCATTTATATCAATACTTTTTTCTCAAATTTAATAAAAAGTTATTATGATAGTCTACTCATCAGTGATTGTACTTGCATCATTAGTTGTCTCAATTAGATTCAACATATGAAAATATGTTAACTATTACTACACATTTTAATGAAATAACTTTTTCATTCACAATATGTCAATTTTTATTATTACACCACAGAGCATAAATGCTAAGTTTACCCTATATGCAGTTCAAAATAAGAAGCCTAAAAGAAAAATTTACTTGTTTAAAGAAGAGGACTATGATAACCTAAAATGTATGCTACAGAGTGAATTTGGGAATTTTAAGAAAAATAAGAAAGATAGTAATCACCGAAATACTGAGGATACGTGGAATCACTTCCTTGAGATCACAAGTGCAGGAGTCAACAAGTTCATTCCCAGTAAATTTATAAAAGATAACAATAACACGGAACCTAGATGATACAACGCAGATGTTAAAAATCCAGTGTGATATCAAAGGCTATGTCATGCCAAGATGAAACATATTAGGGATGATACTTCTAGTGACATAAGAAATAAGATCACTTATAATTGCAAGACATCTATGGCAAATGCTAAAAAGGACTTTCAGAAAGCATTAAGCAAATTCAAAAGGATTAGCAGAAAATTTGAAAGAGAATCCAAAAATATTTTGGTCGTAAGTCAGAGAGGTTCAGGGAAATAAATTTACAGTTAAAACTCAAAAATGATAAAGGCGAAAGAGTAACAAGCAGTTTAGAAAAGGTCAACTATGTTTATTTGCTGGTTAACAGAGATATCAATAATCCTGAGAAAAAAGCAGCTTGACGTAAATGCCATACAACACTGGTGCAATACATGGCGATATTAGAATTAAAGTTATAAACCCTCACTCACAACATCTCCTGGGTGAAATACACATGAGGAGTATGTGAACAAGGTAACAAAATATCAGGATTTATAAGAAGAGTACTGGGATGAAAAGGCCAAAGGGAAATGTTATCTGTCGCTGGTAAGGTCTAATTTAAAATACACTGCTAGTGTATGGGATCCTCATGGAGTTGGATTGATTGCAGCTTGTGTTGCATGCAGTGAAGATAAGCTAGAATTGCAAAACATTGTGAAGATAAAATGCGTAGCATATGAAAATTATTAGAGGAGCTATGGTGAAGAAACAGAGCGAAGGTTAAATTACAGATTAAATTTCTTGCATAAATCTGAAGGATATTTCTTTAGCAATGATGTGGAAAATGTGTTATTAGCCCCCATGGCAGGTGATATGATGTCAATAAAATTACATAGAATAAGGGTAGAACAGATGGATTCAAGATGTCATCTTTCCCACAAATGATAATGGATTAGAATGATGTTGTTCGACATGGTAGGGGTAAAAATATTCAGGTCAAAATTAGTCTGGTGTGTATTCACCCCGTTACACGACCTAGCAGTGGCTTGCAGGGCACTAAAAAAATCTTAGATGCATTAAATAGTCTTTGATTCTCAATCCTTAAGGAAATGCAATGCTTTTTCTCCTATGTTCTCTTCATGGGAATATTTGAAAATCTAGCACTTAAAATACCTTCTCAGTAATTCTTATAATTTTTCATATTTGGAATTCATGACATATTTTCTTAAATTAGGCAAATATCTGCACTGGTTTGCATGCTTCAGAATTAAATCATGATTTTTCACTACTGTATTCATTGCAGAGGTTGAAGGTCTCAGACATCACATTATTGCTCCCTCTCATCTTTTTTAAGGATATATGTAGAAAATAAAGTCAATGAAGCTTTTAAAAAAACCAAGCACATGAGCAACTGTTTTAGAACGTTAAATTATTTTACTCTAGCACATAGTGATGCAAATTGCAGGAAAACTGAAAATGAAATCATGTAAATACAGTGTTCCACACACATTGAAAGAACACAAAACTTTATGGGACCTGATAAAATTGTCTCAAATAGTAGGAGAATGTAAATTCTGATCATGCAAATATGGGGTTTAACTGTTATTCTAAACATGGCTCACACTCTTCTGTGTTTGATATTATATGCCAAAATAACACAATGACTGCTATTTTCTACCACCATAATTTTCATGAAAAGATTCTGCATGCATGTAATTCTCACATCAGCTGGATCTTTTCATTTCAATTAACAAATCTTTCTGGACATGATTCGATTCACTAGAATTTTGACTAATTCACTCTGAAAAATCACACTTTAATATTGTTGGCTATCATATTATAAAGGCCTCAGAAGTGTAGGAATCCTAAGTCTTCCAGGGTCCATCAAGTACAGACTAATCTTAAATGGTATGTACAATTTATTAGCCTCCAAAAATAGCCCTGTTACTTCATTTTGAAACCCGCTTCCTGCAATAGTCCAGTATAAAAAAATGTAATCATCACTGGGAAATTATATTGATCCATGTTGAAACAGCTACAATATCAATATTTAAAAAATAACCTTATCTATTCCAACAATCTTTCCCTTACACCCTTTGAACATGCTCATTACACTCAGAATAATAACAGTTGGATGGATATCTTTATGGCTGATGACCTGGACAAAATTAGTCCCCAGTCCAACAGCCAGTTCCTTTCCTTTTGGCTCATAATTTTATACAAATTACATGTAAATATACATTCTGCAGGAGAGCTGTAAGAGCACACTTATAATGAAAATTCAACACCCTTGTCAATATATGATGTATGGTAGCTCTTGCTGAAATGGACTGGTCAGAGATTTTAAATTCAAATCTATTGATACCAATTAAAATACATTTAGCAATAATACTCTTCGCTGCATTGAAAAATATTTGTGTATGGTATCCAAAACGTCCACCCACTCCTTGCTTGACTGAAGGCATCAAACAGCAAGTGGGTGAGAAAAATAGGACTTGCTGTGCTTTTATCAGGACAAGATGTCCTGGGATTTACAGTATGAGAAACTTGGTCAAGCAATTTTAATTACTAACTAACTTAAATTACAATTACAATGGTAAAATGTTCATTCTCTTCAGAAGCACTTTCTCAATTCTCCAAACCAAATTATATCTGGTGGAAACTAAAGAACCTGGATGTTGTAAAGCAGCAACACAACGCACTTGCCTCACCTATCTTCCTAAATTAAATATCTCCCTCGAAGTAAATTAACACTTTTACCTTTTAAATAGTGATTTCTTTTTTAGCCACATTATGCCTGACCTTCTACTTGAGTATCTTTGCCAGTCCACCTGTAGTTCAACAGGATTTGACAAAATCTCTTCATCAACAATTAGAAACTTTTAACACAGATTTTACCAGGATACCTGAAATATTTATCTTCTCTCTCATGAACTCAATTTTCCCACCTGTCTGGAAACTTTAATAAAAATGATCAATACTTCATATCTCTTATCTCACTGCATCATCTCTTTATCTCAATAGTGGCCAACATCAATCATGTGTTTCCTTTCAAAATACCTTGAAAAACTGTTAACTACCAGATTACTGATTACCTTCACTTGTACTATTCCATGACCCTTATCCATCAGGATTTATGCAGGGACATAACACACACACATACACACTTCTCTCCTCCTGGTTACATATGCTGTAAGGTTTGCAATTGATCAAAGAATGATCACTTGCCTGATCCTTCATAACTTTAGCTATGCATTCGGTCATTTAAATCGTACTATGCTTTTTCAAGAAATAAAATCTCTCAAATTTTCACTGGGTCTTCTAAGTTGGTTTTATTCCCATCCTACCAGGCTCAAACAAGATGTAAATGAAGCTGGTGGTGAATTATCCTCATAGTCTCCTGTGGGGCTTCACAGTTCGGCTTCTGTTATTCTCATTATATGTCCAGAACATGCCAGAAATTATCAAACACTCTTAAGTACATTTTTTACACAGATGACCTACAAATTTATTACCACTGTAAGGTCAACAAAGTTAATGAGACTGTAGCTAAAATAAATTCTGATAATGAATCTAACTCTGAATGGACAATATCAATAATTTCACTCTGAGCAATTCAATGTCCAAGGAAATATTAATGAGTAGCTCTTGTTTCACAAGTAGCCCTGATTTTGATAAACTTCAGAAAATAACTGTACGCAGAGATGAGTTTAAGTACTAGCTAAGCATGAAAAATCTTGGCATAATTATGAGCAGCAAACACTCCTTACCTGAGAATGCATTACTTATATTGAACATGATCAATTCTACACCATACTTGCTTGAATTATACATATCTTCTTTCAGTACACACTCTTAAAAACTTGTAATGTGTCAATTATTGATTACTGCTGTCTAGTTTACAATGCTTCTTGAGGAACTTAGTTATAAAGATCCAAAGCCTGATTCTCTCACACTAGATTCATCTAAGATGTCAAAAAATAGATCATATCAGCCCATATTAATGCCAACACGGGTGGCTGATGACAAAATTGAGGTGAAAATACTTTTGAGAGTATTTGTATACACCACACTTACCATGAGAGAATGGGTTACCTGCTTGACAAGATCATTACTTGTCCTCTTTCAGAAGATTACTGAAGACCAAAGAAGAAGTCTTAATGGCAATGTCTACTATCCCTCCCATAGAACAACAACATACTACCAGAAATCATTCACTATTAGAGCTATTTATCTTTGGAACACCTTTCTCAACAATCAAAGACCTAACAACCTAAGACAGGCATCACCTCTAAATCAATGTCATTCTGTACACTTCGAGCATGTCTGTTCAAACTTAAACTGAGTATTTGAATTTTTTTGGAATTATCAGAGGTCGTAATAAATTTTGGTATTTACTTATGTTCAAACAAGATGTAATATTGTATGCTTATTGCATCCTTTGTAAACAAAACTGGGAATGAGTGTTAACTAAGCAAAATTACCTAAGAAATTATTTATATAAAATTCATTATGCACTTTGTGTAATACATTCATTGTGCAGCAGTGAAATATTTTTAAAATTTATATTAAGCTTCTGTTCTTATGTGGCACTACCACAGAACAATAATAATAATATTATAATTATTAGTGGGTCGCAGTGGTCCAGTGGGTAGAGCGTTGGACTACTGACCAGAGGGTCCCCGGTTCGATTCCTGAGCAAGGCACTATGGGCACCAGCAGCTCCACCCCAGCTATGTGATTTTTTGGGAAACCCAGATCTTCCTGGGAAACCATAACCGGCACAGGGAAAGGAACTGGCCCCCCTACCCTGATGTGTGAATATTCACATGCCGTCAGGCTTGGTACATGGGTGACCTCTACCATCAAACTACGAGGGTCATCCGGAAAGTAGTACCCGTTCGTGAAATAAAGACACAAAAGTAAATATTAACAAACATAAAAAATTTTATTTGAAAGAGGATACTTTAAACTACTTCTCAACATAATCTCCAAGCAAATTAAGGCATTTGTCATAACGTGTGACAAGTTTCTGTATTCCTGCTGCATAGTCCTTCGCCGCCAGCTCATTGAGATACAGGGTCACTCCTTCTTTAAGTTCTTCATCGCTGTCAAATCTTTTTCCTGCCAAAAAGTCTTTAAGCTTTGTAAAGAGATGAAAATCTGAAGGGGCCAAGTCCGAGCTATACGGTGGATGGTCGAAAGTTTCCCATTTGAATTGCTGCAAAAGTTTTTGTGTTATCCCAGCTGCATGAGGCCTGGCATTGTCATGAACGAGAATGACACCAGTAGACAATAGACCTCGCCGCCGATTTTGTATTGCCCGCCGTAATTTCTTTAATGTTTCACAATACGCATTGGCATTAATAGTGTCTCCACGGGCCATAAAATCAATAAGCAATACACCTCGTCGATCCCAGAAAATGGTTGCCATGAGTTTCCTGGTGGACAGAACTGTCTTGAATTTTTTTGGTTTGTTTGGTGAATGAGCATGATGCCACTCCATTGACTGTCGTTTACTCTCAGGTGATGCATAACAAACCCATGTTTCGTCACCAGTAATTATGCGAGTCAAGAAAGAGTCTCCTTCATCAGAATAACGTCCCAAAAACGTCAGTGCTGCAGCCATACGCTTGGTTTTGTGCTCATCTGTAAGCATGCGAGGGACCCATCTTGCACAAATTTTTGCATAATGCAGATGGTGTTTAACAATTTCATGAACAATTGTTCGAGAAACATTGGGAAAATGCTCACAGATGTCATCAATTGTGACGCGCCGATCGTTCCTCACGAATTCGTCAACTGAGCTCACCAGTTGGTCTGTAATGACAGACGGTCTCCCCGAACGCTCATCGTCGTGTGTGTTCCCCCTCCCCATGTTGAAGTTGCGACACCACCGCCGAACAGACGACTCGTCCATTACATTGTCTCCATACACCTCCTTTAATTGGCGATGAATATCACATGGGCGAACGTTTCTTGCATTGAGGAATTTAATCACTGCCCTCACTTCACAACTGGCGGCGTTCTCAATTTTTTTAAACATTGTAAACAATCACAGAAACAACACAGGCAATGCTAGCGTCACGCAACTTGGCTCAGAGAAGGCAGACAAGCCACTGAAGCTATCTGACCTCGTCCAGCGGCTACTCGCGTCGTCAGCACTTCATGCGGCACGAACGGGTACTACTTTCGGGATGACCCTCGTACTAAACCGACCTTCGGGTTGATTACTGTGTTTATGGTTTTCAACAATTATTATTACTACCATGACTGATGGCAGATCATCGTTAATAAAAAACACTCTCTTGTTGTTTCCCAGATGTTTCTCATGATCAGACTAACCTTTCCACATCACAGTAGCAGTCATCGGCACCATCACCACTCATGGCTCCACGAGTCTTCCCCTTGGCTTTTCCCCGTCCGCTGTGGGAACCATGGTGGTGCTCCTCCAGAATGAGGCCAGGATCAGGTAACCTTTGATGCGGACTGTCAGTCACAGTTGCATCTAACGTGATTTTCCTGCTTGGAGCTGTTGAACTATCTCTCCTGTTAGGAACTATATACAGTAATTAGAGTTAGATGATAACCTTGGAATCACAGTACTCAGCATGGTATTACTCAAGGGAAGGGTGACTGTTGTCAAAATGAAAAACATTCATCACCTTAGAGCCCTAATCTCTTAACTATGAATAAAATGGGGGTTATTCCATAATTCATAAGTCGCCTGATGCTATTTCTCAAATGGTTTCTGAAAATGGCATCGGGAGTTATTCTGCAAAAGCTGTTGTCATCAGCTTTGGCAAACGACTTCTGTTATGACCAATACCATTTCTGATCTTACGGAAGAATTAAGGAAGAGCCTTATGCATGACGATCCAATTTGATTGAAGGTTGACAAAAGAAAAACATTCTATCAATCAAAACAATTGGTTGAAATGACAGTTCCCTGCAATTGAAATCAGCAGCTGTGGATCATTTATGCTCACAAACTACATAGTTTTACTTACATACCTTTTTAAGTTGTATACCTCATTTTTACATCTTATTTTATGATTAGCATTTTTATCTCATGAATTGCTAGTGTTAGGCAATACAGCTTGATGAGAAACTGATAAACAAGTCATCTTTGGCAACAAATTGTAAAGTATTATCACTGTCAATTCGTACATACCCATTTGCCTCTGTGAACAACACTTATGATAGCAGGCATTAAAGAAATTAGATTTCGCTACAGTTGCATCAATGAGTAGAAGAAACTTAAGAAAAGCTTGAAGTATAGTAATTTTCTTTCAAATTAAAACTCAGAAGCCTGCTCCTATTGATGTGTTATTATTAAATGAATGAAGTTTTAAGACAAGCAATTGCAATGCATTATGGGTTTAATTCATATTCAAATGTATGTGTTCTTTTACAATCATGTTCACAGTGTCAAAATGTACATGTATTTTGTCCTTTTCTTTGTTTTTGATGACTCCCTTATGTAGTACATGATGTGCACGAGGTCTCTTGCTCCTTCAAAAAGGTCATTTCAACCAATCCTATTTTAGGCCATCATCCATCAACCCCCCTTCACCTAAACAGCCATAATTAATCAACAAAACAAGATGCCAACAAAATGGTAAATGGTAGACGGCAGTTACTTACGACGGAAGTTTTGATGGAAACAATGCGTTCAAGTGGATTAAAAAATAACCAACTGAAGGCATGCTATTCAAAAGGTTTGGGAACACCTTTTAAACAGACCTCGTATAATGAGTAGATAATGAAAATATCATTATTATTACAGTTTTAAACATGAACTCCTAGATAAAGTTTGTTGTCTCAGGCATAACTTTATGGAATTTGCATGGCATAATGAAATGAAATACTTTGAAATTCCACACAATTTATTTAAAAAACACGACAGGTGATGATGACGTTCCACGTCAAAACCTGGGTCGTGTTTTTTAAATAAATTGTGTGGAATTTCAAAGTATTTCATTTCATTATATTAACTACTAGCTTCCTGTCATGGAATTGTGTCTAACAATATGTCTAACAATATACATTTTATTGTGAGCAAAAGTAGCTTCTGGTAAAAATGCAATTTTGTAAAATTTATCAAATAATAATTTAATTTAACATTCAATCTGTAAAAATATGACATGAATATGCCATAGAGCTATATTTTGTCTAATATTACAAACTAATATTTTTTTAATTAAGGGTTCTAAAAGAATAATCTTATGTAACAATAATGTTGCAAATTGGCTTAGGCTATAGACCTTTATTGTCTTGGCTCATTTACGAGTTAAAAGTTGTGGATCAGTAAAATCTAAGCTATGCCTCAACCTGCTGACATAGGCATATGGTTATACAGTATTATGAGCCTTATTATTATTGATAATCCACCAGTAAAGGTAGGACATTGGATGGACACTGACTATATAACAGTGATTTCACTTGCCTCTTCTGACAAAACACAATCTAAAGTCTGACACTACAATAAGTCCCTCTTCAATAATGCATACTTCCTTCACTTTGTTCAACATCTAATCCAATTATTTCTCTTTCGTCACATCCTAATCCTATTCTTACTCTTTCCTTGCTTGCCTAACATTCTCCACTCTAACATTTGTGGAGAACTCAAAAATAGTGAACGAAATCTTCATTGCACTCTCGAAATGGTTTTATTAATCCCATAACCTTCTCCTTAGAATTATTACAAATCATATTTTTAGAGCCAGTTGCAAGTAGAGGAAAATAGCCACATAACTTTCCTGTATTCTCTTTAATTTTGGTGTTTACATAATGTATAGTATGATGATTTAGACAAATGACTACTACAAAGCAATGTATTTTTTGAGGTCATTATAACTTGGGTTTGCCTGCCTAACACTCAAATAGTATCCAGAAATGGCATCGGCAACTTTTCCGGAATGGCTTCTGATGCCATTTCACATAGCCAATGCCATAATAGCATACTTAAGCAAATAGCATTGGATGTCATCATTAGGGAATACCCCCATATTACACTAAATGCGAACAAGGTTATATTTTAATAGGGAAGAAGTCAACACAGGCAGGAGGTCCATACATTATGCCACTCAATCATGAGCCTCATGTGGATCCACAAGAGAAAATCCAACCAATGTTTCTGTGTATAAGGTTATTCAACAATGGGCAATGTGGTGATGATCTAATCATGAACATTACATTTTGCTTCCCCTTGGAAACTTGGGAGGATGCTTACTCTGATGAAATGTTGACCGAAAATTCAATATTTTTTCAATGGTTTGATTGTGGGTGTTCTAGAGTGCTGGTTTGTCACTCCCCTTCACAATACAACCCATTGTGACTCTCTTTCTGCTATTCTGACATGTGCAGTCAATAGATATCCAAAGGAAAACATAGGTTGTGATTATTACCCTTTATGATAAGGTTTTAACCAGTTGGAAGTTTGAATTTGTTACCATATACACACATCATTACTAATCAGACTTTTCAAATTAAAAGAGTGTGGATCATGTTTGCATTTCATGATTGTTTTCTCATTAACATCAAAAGATACTTTCAGCAATATGATATCCCCTTTGTTTAGATACTTGGAAACCTGGGGGATGTTATCTTTTAATTTGGATAGGCTTAAAAATTGACTCAATCTTGTATACAAGGCTGTGTTCAGTGAAAGTAGAAGAGTTGACATCAAGACTGCAACTTGGCAGAATGTGTCAGAATTGAATTAACTTCTTGAAGGTTACAGTCCAAAATATGTTTTCAATGCAAACAAGACATTTTTTAATGTACTGTCAGGAAACCACTGTGCTTCAAAGGGAAACAATATAATGGAGGGGTGGATAGCAAACAAAGACTTACTGTCATATTAATCACAAATGCAGATGGAAGTGAGAACCTTCAGCCACTAATAGTAAGTAAATCAAAGAGTCCTCTGTGTAATCTGTAAACATTGCCCACTAGATTTTCCAGAGTATTTTCGAAAACATGAATGACCTCTGAAATACTTGAGGATGGGCTTCAGGCTCTGGATGCTTAAATGGGGTCTCAGAATGAGAAAATTCAGCCATTTATTGTTCAGCACCCAGCCCATCCCCCAAATGAATAATTGAGAAATGTACAGTTATAATTCTTTTCCTGCAAATTGTAATAGTGAGCTCCAACCACTGGATTCAAGTATAATTCACTCAATGCAACAATTTCAGAGTGTAAAAATCATTCGCCATGACCGGGATTCAAACCTGGATCCCTCAATATGCGGCTGAGTGCTTTAGCTAGTTAAGCTACTGAGGCATCCTCTGGGCTTTTAAACTCTGCGTCTTAACTGGCTAAAGCACTGGGCCGGACATCAAGGGATCTGGGTTCAAATCCCGGTCAAGGTGAATGATTTTTACACTGAAATTGTTGCATTGAAATGGATATTAGCAGATGACTCCGTAATAAGTTACTGTTGAGGTATCTCCCACAGTTTCTTGAAATTTTTATAATTCACTTATTTACGGTGCATCATCAAACAATGAAGAGAAATTGATATCTCTGCATGATTGTAGTAGGAATATAAAGACAATCAAATTTAATGTAATGGATGCTATACACTTTTTATCATTAGGGATCGGAAGCAAGTCAAGGATTCCACTACTTTTGGACAGAAACCTAGATCTTAAATCCAGCCACCCAAGGATTTTGATCTGGTTTGCTATGGGCCATGTGACACCCTTTGCCCTCTACAATATGTTGCTGATAATGTATCCATTGCAAGCCGATTACAAATGTATGCAATCAGCCAACATCGCAGTGCCAAGCAGTCAGGCCCAAAACAAATATGCAAGGCAGATGTAAACTACACCATAGTCTATCAAGGCTATCATGGAACTTTATAACAAAGTTTAGCATAGTATAAGTTGCTTTTCATATCCCTTATTTTGCCAATTTTACAAGGCAAAGGTAAATTAGGGATACTGATTAATTTTCAATTACCATATATAAATAGCATTATGTTTATTGTCATTTTGTGATTCTGTTTTGGTGAGGATACGTGATTAAGCTTTATAAGTCATCTTCTACTAATCTTTCAGAAGAAAAAAATTGAATCAACTCATGATACAAGCACTAAACCTAAGTTGATTTAGATAAAATGCCAAATAGAAAATTATTTTTATCTTACCATCAGAAACTAATGGAACTTGACTCGGACTTAAGGTTGTCACTAAGGTTTCCAGAGTTGATCGATCCAATGAAAGGGATGGTACACTAGAAGACAATGCTGGCACTGTTGGAGTATGTTGAGTAGTTGGCACTGATAGTACAAATGGAGTTGTGATTTTACTGGTGGTTCCATTGCCATGGCTAGCTGTCTGGTCTCTCCCAGGGTTCCAGTTGAAGCTGTCCCAATCATAAATTATGTCTGTATCATCACCTTTCAATATGACATCCAATGGTTTCTTCTCCTTCAAATGCCGCCGGATTTCCTGAGAATCAGCATTAGGTAAGGAAGAGGCTCATCAGTGTAAGTTTGCTAGGTAATTCCGACCAATATTAAATTCTAAATTGGATAAAATAAAACAATAAAGGATCTACTAGGGATCTTCAACAGTGTATTTCCATATGAATGTTGAATTAAATGAAGAAATATTTGCCTTTAATTTCACATGACATTTCTCATCATTATGATCTATGATTTTCCACAGTGATTTCCTGAATCCCAAATAAATTGTCAACATTTCCGAAAATTTGAGAACTGAATAATTTCTGTCACCAAGCAACCAGCATGTACCCTTTCAATAATCATTGCTCTTCAGTTGTACTCCTCACTTGTTTGCTCTCAGCATTGCGACCATTTTGAAGTTATGACTGTTCAGTACATGTGTCATGTTCAGTTCATCGGCACCAATGGCAACCTCTACATGTGGTATAAAACGGTGAGACTTTCAAAGGGAATTGTTCAGCCACTCTCACTGCACCCTGTATGATCTGGTGGCCAATGCTTCATTCTGTGCATTAATTGCCCACCTTGGGTGTGAGCATATGCTGTCTCTTGATGTTGGCCACTGCCTCTTGGTTCCACATCCTTATCTGAAGTCATTCTTCAGAAATAAGAAGAGTTATCACATCTATCTCTAAAGTCATAATAATAATTTACTTCTATTCACCATGTACGAGGTGTGTTAAAAAATGAATGGGAATTTTTTCATTTCGCGGGCTTGGAGAGTCCGATTTCCAAACTTTTTTTTTTTAATGTTGGTATACATGCCCCTGAAGTATGATAAAACTTTCAGCTGTTTTCATTGTGGACTTTGTCTGTGACAGCCACTAAGGTTAGATGTGTTTTATGAGCTCGGCGATTTTTGTTTGTTAAAAGAAATGGATCAAAGAATTTGTATCAAATTTTGCATAAAAAATGAAATAAAGTGTAACGAAGTGTGTGAAATGTTAACAAAGGCCTATGGTGAGTCTGATATGAGTATATCAAGAGTTTATGAGAGGTATAAGCATTTCTAAGATTGTCATGAAGAGCTTAAGGATGATGAATGCCCTGGACGCCCCAGCACATCAACAATCCATGAAAACATGGAAAAAGTGAAAGAAATGGGGATAACGATCGCCAAATCACAATTAGAGAGGTCGCTGATGATGTTGGCATATCGATTGGATCATGTCATGACATTTTTTCCAATTTTTTGTGTATGAAATGCGTGGCAGCAAAATTCGTTCCAAAATAGATTTTTCACCATGATAATGCACCAGCTCACACTTCATTGCTTGTTCGTGAATTTTTGGCCAAAAACAATACCCAAACAAATTCCCCAGCCTCCATATTCGCCAGATATGGCTCCGTGCGACTTTTTTCCTATTTCCAAAAATTAAGAGAACCTTGAAGGGCTGTCGTTTTACAGCCGTAGATGACATTAAAAGTGCATCGCTGAAAGAACTAAAGGCTATCTCAAAGATCGAGAGTTTGAGAAGTGTTTCGGGGATTGGAAGAAGCGCTGACACAAAGGCATAATCTCCAATAGGTACTGCTTCGAAGGTTACAACATCAAGGTATAGGAATAAATTAATATTATTGTCCAAAAAATTAAAATTCCCATTAATTTTTTAACACACCTGTATGTGTCCATGCATGACTTGAGAAGGTCAATGCAATTTAACATTAAGAGGAACACTTAATTTCTACAGCCAGTATTTGGTGTTGAAATATTCACAGAAGCAATATCATTTTAAATTATAAGGCAAAGCAAAAATTACTAAGATACCTGCCATTATTATTTTTTTGTCAGCAATTGTGAGATTAATATATTTAGCAATACAGCCACATCTCCCGAAAATAAGAAATAAATAGATCATGCTGGTAACCCCAAATAGATGGAGAGAGAGATGTGCAGTGTAGTGCAGGCTGAACAAAATACCATGAAACCAACAAAAAATGTG
The DNA here is from genome assembly GCA_037158775.1 of Hetaerina titia. Classification (NCBI taxonomy): domain Eukaryota; kingdom Metazoa; phylum Arthropoda; class Insecta; order Odonata; family Calopterygidae; genus Hetaerina; species Hetaerina titia. The sequence continues at coordinate 105,624,966 of CM073774.1, forward strand.
ACTTCGCCAGTAGAAGTCCTGGCTTTGTTGCTAAAAATAGCCATACCAATATTGGCATCGTCATAAGGTGCTCTCATCTGGTTTTCCAGTGGAGAAACATTTTATCTTTATCCTATTCATCTTTTGTGTGAATGGCATGGCATTATTCATCCAGTGAGAGAGATTACATTAACTATGCAGCCCCCATGTTGCTAACAATGTCAGCAGGTGCATCGTCAAGAGAGTTGGTCCACTACCAAGACACCTACTAAATTGGCATCGCTAACTTCCAGTAATACTAGGAACCAGAAATCCTTACAAGCAATCTGATAAGTTTGCTTCTCCTAACTCAAGTTGAAAAAATTAGCCAAAAATTATTTTGCCTTACTTTTGAAATACCATGTAAATGGTAAATACTGAAATACCTGGTTGATTATCATTAAAAATATGTGAAATATCTACAGCCTATTTATTCTGAGAGGCATATGGGCATCAGTAAGAATGAGAACTTGATACAGTGAGATTTTTTCAGGGATTAAGAGGTCCTGTCACATCAATATTCCACAAAACATGAATTCTTCCAGAAAATTAAATTAGATCTATGACTGGATTAACAAAATGACAAGTAAATGTTGTCATTAAAATACATGGCAGACCTTTATGTAGAATGCATATGAAAATAGAACTATAATAACCTGAAAACAAAAGACAAGTATGTGTTGAAAGTTTATTTAATAAAATGATTGCTTGGCTCATTGTCTCTTGGTGGCTACAAATATCATATTATTTCCACAGGAAGTAAGAATGGAAAGTAATTAAATATATCATTTAAGTGGAAAATCTCAGGAGGGTCACCAACAAAAATTAAGATTAGCATGGTCACCTTCAAGAAATCTGCCATCAAGGGCAGCAGGATGATGTCTGCTTAAGATTCTATGTCTCCACAGCTACCAATGATGATTAAGATTAGAGTGTAGAGTGATGCCGGAAAAATGTGACCATCATTAGTGGCAGCCTGTGGGAGGAGAGAGGGTTGACGACCAATAAGGAAAAATAACTGTGCAATTATGGGGATTGTGGAGGAATACCAAAGGGAATCCAGGGAGACATCCACGCCAGGTATCCACAAAGAGCATCGCTGGAGTACACACATATGCTGCAGTAATCAGGGTGAAGCACAACAATATGTTAAGTGGCTCCGGAGTGATAATAAATGTGTTAACATCTTCAGTGTCCACCGTTCTTGTTCACTCAGTCCACTGTCCTTATTACTCCTCAACCACCCCTAATTTAGTAGTTAATAATATGTGGGAGTATCATTTTTAAGTAATTATTACTAAGAAACAACTGAGATATGATGATAAATTTTTTCTACATATTAATTGATACTTTGTATATATCTTTAATTATGTATTATGCTATTAATGTTGATTTTTTTGTTTCAGGAAGTGAAAGATTGAAGTAACTCACATTATGGAGAAGATAGAGGCTTACAGTGTATCAAGTTTTTTCATTTGAAAGGTTACAGTGCCCGGCAAATCCACAATGAAATGATAGCTGTTCATAGAAATGACAGCCCATCATATGATAGAGTTGTGTGGTGGGCAAGGAATTTTCGAACTGCCCATATCTCCCTCACAGAAGATCCATGAAGAGGACCATCTTCACTCCCGGACAATACTGCCACAGCGAATCAAGTGGAAGACTTTATCCTGTTGGATCAAAGAGCAACCATCAAAATGAAATTGAATGAGACTGATCTTGGTTATTACAGCAGTGTGCAGAAAATTATTCACGATGAACTGCGCATGCCAAAGGTGTCAACATACTGGGTTCCACAACTATTACTCCATTTCAGAAGCAAACACAGCACAACCAGCAATCAAAGCTATTTGGCTTTGAAATTTTGCTACATCCACCATATTCTCCCGATCTCAGCCCAAGCGACTTTTTCTCATTCCCAAACTCCAAAAACCCATAGTGTAGTTGAAGATTTGACAACACAAATGACGTCACTCAAGAGGCAACAATAGTTTTTTATGTCAACTGCTGCTGAGTTCTACAATGATGGCCTTCAAAAGGTCAAGAAACACTAGGGGGAAATGTATTACTCTGGATGGTGAATATGTAGGGAAATCTTAATACATAAAAGTAAAAATTAAGTTCCTAGCTCAATGATTTTTTTGGAAATAATGAAAAGTATACGATACCCCCAATACATTAGACCAGGAGTATGAGTTAAGATCCAGGACCATGAGTCTGGACCTTCCATTGTATGCTGTTGTCTTACTCTTTGCTGCCACAAATAAACAATGCTCTTTTAAATCAGCATTTTCGTTCAGTTGCAAATACTGAGGAGTCAATATAATGTAGTCAAGTGAAGCGAGAAAATGCAAGGTAGTAAAAGTAAGAATATAACCAATGGAAATAGCATACGCAACAGAGATTGAGAAAGAAAGTAAGGAAGTCTGACCCTAGATGTTTCTATTCAAAGGTAAGCTTACAACTGGATAGCATTGTACATACTTTGAGGCCATCCAGCCGCATTCTCAGGCTTCTGATTTGTTTTTCAACTCTGGCCTTACTGCGCCGCCAAGCAAGTGGATTTTGATAAACATTATGACTGCAGTTGACATCTCCATAGCGTGACACTGAGCAAGCCGGTGGCAAAAGTGAGCCGTTGCTATGTCGTGAGGGGTAGACATCCAAATGCACACCAGGTCGACTCTGCTGCTGGTGATTTTGATGGACTCCATGGTGATGGTGCTGAGCAATCTATTCAACCAAGTAGCATGTAAATATCCATGAGAAACATGATTTGCAAGTAAAGTGGCTCCAGTTCAAAAACTGTCAGATAAGATGTATCATCACTTGTGTCACCACCTGCTTCTAGCACTCATTTTTTCTTTTCATTTATAATTTCAAAGTTTTTCTCTACCTTTGGAAATCAAATCCTTTCTTCAACAAACTCAGTTTTACCTTTTTAAATGTTGGGGAAATTTGACATTTTTCTTGGGGTACTCAAAAGGCTTGTTTCTGTCTACCAGCAAATTAAACTCGTTCCATCAAAAGTGATTGAAGATTAACATGAGAAAGAGCTCATATTCACTTACAATGCAACAATTTCTGAGTGTGATCCGAGTTCGAATCCTGGTCAAGGTGAATGATTTTTACATTCTGAAATTGTTGCATTGAAATGCACATTTTAGCGGATGACTCCATTTGAAGTTACTGCTGTGGCATCACCCACAGTTTCTTGGAATTAGTCCATCTCCAAATCAAAGACTGAGGAAGTTAGCCGAGTGAAGAAATAAACTCCGACTTCAAGGTATTTTGCAAAAAAGAAAACATTAATTTCAAGTGTAATAGGTATAACCAAGAAAGAACTTTGGCAATACCATACAGGCATAGTCAAAGGCAACAGCAACAATAAATTTCCTCTTCCATGCCTTTAGCCTTCCCCTACCAAATTGGAAAGAATTTTAAATTGCACTTGCAACATAAAAGCTTTAGGATGTGTACCTTAAGATTCAAAAATAGACATTCATACTTATGAAAATGTAAATATGAAGAATATTCAACCATCAATGCTTTCAAAAATTTGATGAGAACTCAAAAATTACTATTCACTAACTAGAATGTTTTACAGCAAAAACTTAATGGACAAGGTTAAGTAACATGTATTAAAACTTTCGAATAATTGAGTGAACACATTGGTAACCACAAGCAATAACTATAGGTGGCATGAAAAATGCCTTGAAACCAATTTTTTAAGATATCCTCATCATTTAACAGCAGTCTAGTGAGAGATGAGCCTTACTAAAAGGAAACTTTTAACAATACTATGAGTACCATCTCTTGGATTTTCTAAGGAATTATTAAAGGACCCATGTATACCAGATAAAATTAAATTTCAAATAGGATTTTAAGAATAGAATAAGCTAACAGGTTATACGAGTCATTTTGAAATTGGCAGTTGCATTTCTTAATATGAAGTATTTAAGTTAATATTATATAATTTTTGCACCCAAGAGTCAAATTGCTGACTGAATTCATCAAATATATACTATGGAATATATTTGAATTAAATATATACTATATGGAAAATTTTTAGTATTTCAAGCATTATTTGTAACTCCAGCTTCTTCTTTCCTCTCACAATACCCAGGATCAATAAACACATGATCCCCATATGATTATTTTTTTTCCAAACTGGCAAACACAGTTTCTTGGTTGCATACAAAATGACACTGAAGAGATGAAAAAAAATGGAAATAGATTGTCAAACATGAAGCTTAAGTGCAGATTCCAGGTAAATGGTCAACTTCATATATTTCTTGGGTAACAAATATCTATTTAAGGGCATGCATATTTCCGTTGCATGAATAACGTAGAACTAAGATTTTTTCCACAAATATGATGGTTTATCCAGGGACTATGTCCACATAGGACTGTGACAGAGAACTTCAGAATAGCTATTGATAGAAATAGTTTAGTGGTAGCATTTATATTGCTGTCTGCAAAATCATTATATATCCAGCATGCAAGGTTACAATGTGTTGAGTATTTTAAAGAATGAGAAATTTCAACAGCTTCAAGGATGCATCATTATCCTAAAGATATGTTTCGGTTTTCATGGAAATCAAAGTCATTAATACACTAGATGCAGCAAATCTTTAGAATTAGCAAAAAAGACGGAACAATTAATCCTAGGGATTGCCTAATAGTTTTTAGCTTCATCATTATTCACTTAGAATTTGATCAGTGGAAGTATTAGTTATTCCATGAACCCATGGAGATAGATGTAGTTTAAGAAACTATTTAGATAGGTGCTCAGGGATCAGTGAAATTCATTTTGGATTACTAATTTACCTGAAGTCCATGAAGTTCTTGGCGAATATCTTCCATTAAGGAGTCCACTTTGCTTCCTATGTCACTTTCATCTTGATGCACAGCACTTTTTTTAAAGCCAAATTTCCCATCATCTAGGCAAGAGAAGTTGAAAACAAAGCATATATATTCACCTCTAACAACTAACTACACAAGATCAGCCACCAAAATCCATCATATGTTTAAGATGCTAAACAGACTGGTGAACACAAAAATGATCATCTGAAACTTTAGTGCTTCATATTATTCAAGCAAAGCATCCCTTAAGTAAACTGTAAGTTTTCATTGAAATTGCTTTAACCACTTTCTCAATTTCATTGAATAAACTTGAACTTCAAAAGTAACGATATTGCAGGGCTGAAAAGAATTTTTAAATGTTACAATTGAAAATTGTCAAACAGAAAATTTTTTTGAATCTTTTAGAAATATTAGTTCCAAATCATTTAAGTTGAAGGATTTCAAATTTCCCTTATGTGAAATCAACATTTACGCAATCAACAATTACAATGTAAAAATTGAAAAATGAACTACGAAGTATGCAGAAAAAATCATTGAATATTTTGAAAATGTTTTAGTAAGTAATGGAGAGATTTTTGTTTCCGAGATAAATATTGTCCCATTTAGTCAAGTTCAAGAAAATGTTTCCAAATAAGCAAAATAAACAATTGAAGACACACAAAACACATTTTGTAAAATTTGATCTATTTTAACTTCAACATAATTGCAACAAATTCACAAAAAGGTACCTAATTATTGATAAAATAATTCTAATACATATGATTTTCACATATTATTAATACTGAGGTTATTTTTATTGTTGCTTTTAAATACATGAACATCACAAATAATAGCTGGAGAATTTAAAGACTGAATTATTCAAAAGCCATTAGTGGTTTAAAATTTATCAAGGGCCAGATTTTAATCATCTGTAATAAAAATACTTGTGTTAAAAGCCAAACAAGTTAATTCATTTATTGAACATCAAAGAATGTTTGATATCCAAAATCATCACTTCTACTTGGGCATACATATTTTAAAATGTTCATCCATCTTCTTTAAAGATCATTCTTATCATCTGAAGGCCATCACTGCCAATAAGAAAAATAAAACAGAATCTGATTCGAGAGTGACAACACCTATAATCTAAGTTACTTCTAATGGCATAATATTTCATCAAAGATTTTCATAGCAAACAGTATTCTCGATGAATATTTTTCAGGATTCAGGAAGGTATTGAGCATATTTTCAAAAGAATACATTTCATTATATCTGTTGAGAACTTCATAGGATTAGACTGATAAGTTCATTTTATTTGTCACCCTTATTTACTGTGATGACCAATGAGCATTGTTGACCATATTTAAACATTCATTTAAATATTACGAGGCCCATTATTTATTTCAAGACCAGCCTATTGGATTCATCCAGCTGCCATACACCTTCACACAGCTGCCAAATACTTCAGAAAGACTTAACCTCACAGCTTAGATCCTACGAAGAGCCAAAACTGAAACTAGATTTGGTATAGTGAGATCTGCTTCCAACTTTGAAATATGGACCACAGAAGGTGTTGGTATACGAGACTCCAGTTAATACTGTCTCAAGATATGTACAACAAACTATAAATGGCCAATCATAAATGGGATGAAGAAGCAGAACAGAGCACTTGACTGTGGAAAGGAAGTGGATGTCATTGCAAAGAATTGTCAGAAATGGAGCACAAGATAATCTTTGATGGGGCAAATTTTTTGCTGAACATTAGGCTCTGTTATGCTTCCTTGACTTGGTAAGCAATTGGGACAGCCAAATGACAATCCAATTTTAATAAAGAAGATGGTTTGTGTACACATCCCATCACCAATGAGAGGAAATGGAATATTTAGCATTATTTTTTAATTTTTAAATATGTCCAAAAATGATCAATGTCCATCTACGCGAACACATACAAAGGTGAAAGATGATAAAATGACCCCTTCAGTCAGTTCCTCACAATATCGAATTAATCACAGAAATCTGTTGAAAATAAGTTCAATGAGGTACAAGAAATCCCAATATAATTATAAATGTTGGTGTGTCACACTTTCTCAGCCTTGGGTGAGCACACAACGTGAATGCCGTCCTATGAGTGGAATGCACACTCACCGGTGGACGTCTTGACCCTCTGCCTTCCCCTCGACTGCGACGCCTCGCCCCCTCCCCTCCCACCCCCTCGCCGCCCACCTCCGACTCTGCCATCCACAGCAGTCGAGACATTGCTTGAGCTGATGCTCGTATCGCTTCCTGGAGAGAGAGCACACTGATCCTAAATCAGGGAGAATGATTGATGGGGGGGTACCTCCATAGATTACAGGGTGTTTCAGAATGAACATCGGGGTCTTAAAACTTTGCAGTGTTTATTACATTTCTTTAACAATTATAAATTATCATTAACAATAATAAACACCTAAGCCATTGGTGCTTCGTAGCGGCAGATGTCGACAGGCCCATCATTGGCGTGGACTTTCTGTCCTTTTACTGCCTTTCAGTGGACATCCACCGACAGCGAATAACTGATGGGATAACCTCATTGGGCAAGGGCGGTCGCATTGTGTCGTGTTCGATCCCACAGGTGAAGACTGTAATCGAACCATTTCGATTCCATGCGATTCTGGCTGGATTCTCTGAGATCACTCACCCAGCTGGCATGCCGGGGGAGCACAAACAAATGACCATATATCAAATTAAGGTGATGCGTGGACCCTCCGTCGCCTGCAAGCCCCAGCGACTAGCACCAGGTAAGTGCACCATAGCCAAAAAGGAGTTTGACGAGACGCTACGCAGCGGTGCAGTCCGGCAGACTGGACGAGCAGTTGTTGGACCTCGACTCTGCATCTAGGGCCAAAGAAGGATGGCGATTGGCATCCCTGTAGGGATTATCTCAACGCGCAGACCATCCCCTACCGCAACCCGGTGCCTCATATCGCCAACTTTGCGCACAATCTGGCCAAAACAACTGTATTTTCGCGCATTGACCTCTTACGTGCATCCCACCAAATACATGTGTGCCCCGACGACATTTCAAAAATGGCAATCATCACTCCATTTGGACTCTTTGAATTTCCGAGCATGCTGTTTGGCCTGAGAAACTCAGCTCAGACATTTCAAATCGACGAGGTGTTAAGGGGTGTTTTGACCACTCTTATCCATATTTGGATGACATTTTAGTTGCCTCGATGGACGTTAAAGAACACGATCGCCATCTACATGAACTATTTGCGCGTTCGTGACAGTACGGAGTGTTAGTGAAGTCCACCAAATGCATGCTAGGTAAGTCAGAAGTGACCTTCTTAGGCTAATGTGTCAGTGCATCCGGGGTTAAGCCGACAACGGCAAAAATAGATGCAATTAAGTGCTTTCCTATCCTGGAAACTGAAAAAACTGCGCCAATTCTTGGGCATGATTAACCTTTATAGGCGGCTAAAACCAAAGCCTGCGGCAATCTAACTACCCCTAAATGATGTCCTCAAGGGGGGAGGGGGTTAAAGGTAATGAACCTCTGCGTTGGAATGATGGCTTGTGTCTCGTGTTGTTCAATGAATGTAAGAACACCCTCATGCAAGCAACGTTTCTCGTGCACCCAGACATCTGTCTCTCTTCCCTTAAGTCTTTTTACGGACGCCTCATTGGGTGAGGTTTTGCAGCAGAGTACGAGCAACGGTTGGCAGCCACTCGGTTTCTTTACCTGTATACTCACTTTGACGCAGCAAAAGTACAGCCCGTACGACCGGGAACTGCTTGCCATGCATGAATCAGTTAAATATTTTTGGCATATGCTTGAGGGTCGTGAATTCACAATTTTTACTGACAATGAACCCCTGATTTATGCCTTCGCCCAAATCCCAGAAGTATTCCCCGCATCAGTTTTGACATCTAAATTACATTTCCCAATTCTCCAGCGACATCCACCACCTGTTGGGCAGCGAAAACGTAGTCGCCGACGCAGGTATGTCGCAGGTATGTAGCAGGTATGTTTCTTGGTAAGTTTAAAAGAGATGCAATATTTTGGATACGCTGTTAAGTTTATCGTGACAATGTTTTACAAATCTAGCTCCTTTTATGTTGCATGCGTTCCAATTCGCCATTAAATCCAACTTCGTGAAGATCCGACGTATTAGCAGCATGTTGTAAATGAGGCCTAACCAGCAAAAAACAAACCATTCCTCTAATAAAAAGAGACGTTTTAGGCGTGATATGGTGGAATATCATGATTAATTAAAATTGGCAATTTTCCACAAAATAAAATTTATTAATATGACTGGTTTTAATGTAACTACCAGAAGATGATGTAGTTACATTGAAACCGGTTGCATTAATAAATTTTATTTAGTGGAAAATTGCCAATTTCAATTAATCTTGGTAAGTTATTGATCATCAACAGAAATAACAGAGGACCAAATATAGACCACTGGGGCACACCGTTTTTACTCCCAAAAATCTTGACTTACAGCCATTTGCTTCTACCATTTGTATAGTTTTTTTAAATATGAGGTCATAAATTTTAGTTCAAAGCCCTGGATGCCATAATATTGCAGTTTTTGAATGAAGAGATGGTGGTCTACACAATCAAATGCTGAGGAGAGGTCAAAAAATTAAAGAGAGATATGCACAGCCTACCTTCAAAAGCAAACAGTATTTGTTTTAATACATATTCAACAGCTTGCTCCGTACTCTTTCCATGCCTAATGCCAAATTGTGAGGAGCTGAGTAAATTCTTTCTTTCTATATACATATGTATTTGGGCACTACCAATAGTTTCAATGACTTTTCCAATCACAGGAATGATGGAGATGGGATGGTAATTTTTGGACTTTTTATCACCCCACTTATAAATTGGTATTTTATTTAATGAGTATTTTAGGCCATCATGAAAGTGTCCAGATGAGAAACAGGGATCTTGTCATCAGAATCATTTTCATTGCCAACAGCTGCTTCTGAAGAGCTATATATTATCTTCAAACTATTCACACCTTTCATCAGATGCAAATAACATATCCACATCATCATCTTTGCAAAACATTCACTTTCTTTTTTAGCAAAAAGGGGCATGTTCATTGCTCATGATGATGGTGGAACACAAATTTGACACTACTCAAGATGAACATAGGTCTATAGAGCTGCAAGTTTAGCAAATTGAGATTTTCTAGAGTTACAGAATTCTTGGAAATGCGAGGACCACTCTATGGCAGGTCGATGACCCTAAGCAAAGATCCATGCACAATGGGCTTAGAGTGAGGGAGTGCAAACTCCGTGGCATCTAAGAAAATGAGATCCTCATCCCGAGAAAGAACAGGGGAAGAGTATGACCAACTAATGTACATTGAATAACATGCTTCTTACAGAGGAAAGGAGCAAGGAATTGTGGGGGAGGGAAAAAGAGCAAGTCCAAATCCACAGCAGACTGATTATAGGGACAAGGGAAAGGTACATTCACAGCAGCCTAACAAGCAATCATACTTGGCACATTAACAGCAACAAAAGGGTTAGATCAGGATTCGATTTTATTAATTAACAAATAAATCAAAACTTGTCCAAGCTGAGCACTAGCTCAAATTGAGGATTATATAACAAAGAGCCTGGGTTTGGGACGATGCATGAGTTGAGCATCGAAACGTCGGTCATCATGGAACCCCTGACCCAGGTGAAGACCCAAGAAAACTTCACCAAGCCTGGGTGTTCATGTCTTTAAACATAAACCAATAACTATAAAAAGGGATTCAAATGCACTCGTCTTTGGAAATAATAGTCAATTGGTCTAAAACTTCCTTTATCATACACCACTTCACACAGGCCTTTTAAGCATCATCGTTGTTAAAATGTCAAGGTCCCTTAGCTTACATTCCCTTAGTGTCACTCTAATGTGCACCTACTCAGTTTAAAGACAGCATGATATTTTAAATTGCACATCCATTAAATGAAATGCTTACCTTTCAAGTCACCATCATCTTCTTTCAATGGAAATTTCTCTGGTATCTTGAGAGCTTCTATCTCTGATGGAGAAAGTTGGACATCTTTGTCAATGGCATGTCTTCTGTTCCTTCTATTACCACGATGGAGTCGTAACTTCAGTCTTCGGTTTTCCTACAGGAAGAATTTTCATTCCAATTACCAGAAGTTGGGAGTAGAATCAAATAAAAAATATGGTGGATTCCATGACACAGATTTATATATGGTTAACATTTAACATAGAAATCAGCATAATAACTTAGTAAATATTTTCTTGTGATCTACAAAAATTTAAAAAATAGACAACAAGAATTGATAATAAAAGCCTGAAAATAAAGGATATTTCATGCAATGCCAAAAAGTTTATAAAACTGATAGTGGTCATTATGGGGGGGGGGGGGTGAGCGGCAGCCAAGGTCACCATTAGATACCAAGAGGTGGGGCGTTCAGAAAATGGAGGAGGGGTGAAGAGAAACCCAGCATCAGCATTAGATCCCTCGTAATGAGAGGCACCAGGAGGTTTGACAAACAACACACTCCACATGAAATGCTGTCCACAGAGTGCCCTCAATTAGGAATGGGACACCACTGCCACCTGTGGGACTTCAACTCCTGACTCTTATGTGGGAAGCCCCAACTCTTAAGTGGCATTAATTAGCAACTGCACCAATCTGATCCTCAAATATGTATACAAAACAACAAAAAAACAGCAAGTGACAAATGACATAATGCTACTGTACTGTACTAAAAGTGGCAAATAACATAATGACAAAGTGAAGAGCTTCTTTCTTCAAAGCCAAGAATTCAAAAGTACCGTTAGCATTATGATAAGAGTTTCCATGAAAATGATCACTAATCCAGACAACCACAAAATAAGGACAGAGTTCAGCCGTGCAATGTAGGTGGCTTATTAAGGGATCTTGAGGGACAGCACTGCTGTACTCTGCTGAAAAATTTGCCAAGCTCCAAAATACCTATAAATGTGCAGTTGAAAATAATTATAATATTGAAATAACATTTCAATCACAATTCCAGTTGTACAGTTTGAAACTATGAAATATTGCCTAATTAATCATAATTCATATGTTCACCTAAATGCTTTACATATTGCAGATTCAACACATGTCAATGAAATAAATTGCAAAATATTTTCATGAGATTGTGTGGCTCTCCATACATCTTTGTATGCAATTTATGAGGTCTTCTGGCAAATAAAATTGAGGAGCTTTTGAAAGTGGCTCCAAAGAAGGGTGGCAGTAAAGGAAAGCATGTAACTTTTAGCATCAAAAAAGGAGACAATTCTTGAGAAAATGGATTCCAAGTCACGTCAACAACTGAATAACTCTTCATTACTTTCATCAGTAAAATTTTCACTAAAATCTAATGAAACGCAAGGGCCACTAATCAAACTGTATTGCAACATCAAACTAACTCAGGCTTAATATTATTTTATTATAGCAAAACCAATATATTATAATCGTAAATATAATATTCAACAACCGATAGTAATATTTAAATAAGCAAAAGAACAGAGGTGACTGTGCCCTCATTACAACTGAATATGGCAAAAGAATACTAGTGCCATTTTTATGAAGTTAAGCTCTCATTTCCTTAAATAAAATCTGGGTTGATCTGTTATCTTAATAATGGAAATAGATAAAATAAACAGGACATTAAAAATGAGTATGCACAACCATTGAATTGTTTAAAGTTACTTCTGAATTACAGCATACAATTTGTAGAGAAAATCAGTGATATATTTAATTTAAATAAGGTTATCTAATATTCAAAAGGAATTTTCTCACTCCGAGTCTCTAATGCACTATAAGGATTAATAAAACACCAGTGCTGATTAAGATGATACAAGATTAGAGATTTAAAATGTCCGATGAAGTTATGCATGAGAAAAACCCAGATAGCCGAGATTGCACCTAATCTGGGCTAGCCCCATCCTCATGTAATCGGATTAGTGAGGATTAACAGAACTTCATCAAAAGTCACAGAAGAGTAAAAGTACTATGGATTGATGGCTGGTAGGTAGAGGTTTATTTATCTAGTACTAATCCAAAAACAGCACTTCTGGTGTTTACATTGAACTTTTAAACAATGCAATAACATCAAAGACAATTACAAACACCCATGCCCCAGGTGTAGGAAAACCCACTGAGGTGGGAACTGAACCTATGACCTCTGGGTTGGCAGTTGATGACATTATTCCACTAATATTGAAACTGACAAGTACTAAATGAAAACAAGGAAAAGGGATCACTGCTCAACTACAGACTAAAACCATAACTCAAGTTGGAGAAAGAGCATTAGCATCATTCATCCAGCAATAAATGTTGGTTTGAATAACTAGCAATGTCATAAAGTTAGGAATTAATCTACAATGGATGCAGGCTAGTAAATAGTTTAAGTTACCCTTCCTGTATGGGCCCTGAGAAAGGCGTTCTGCTTCCTACGTTCGGCTGGGCTGAGGAGTGCTTCAAATGCAAGGGAGGAGGGCAGGTGCGGCTGCGAGTAGAAGGGGTGGTGATGGGGTGGGATGCGGTAAGCACCATGCTCTGAGCAGCTGCACCTCCGCCTGCCCTTCCCTCTCCCCTTGGTGTGCACCGGTGGCAGAGGAGCCCCTTGTCCCTTGCATTTGTGTTTGCGCCACCTGAATGAGCACTGGGGGTTAGGACTAAGGAGTGACCCAGTCACACATTCGAGTCAGACATGCGGTCATATGATTGTGTAACACGAACAAATGCAAACGAACACCTACAGATGACTTGAAAATGTGCACATACTGGACAACATCACTTCAATTGGCTAAATTTAAAGACCTTTCTAATGCACCTTTATCATCAGCCATAACAACAGAGATGAAAATTCTTACAATTTTCCACTTAATAAAGATTAATTTTTGACTAGTTTTGATGCGCTACATCATTTCACAAGAAAATGATGTACTACATCCAAACAAGTTGAAAATAAATCTTTATTAAGTGGAAAATTGCAAGAATTTTCATCTCTGTTATTATGGAACCATTTCACCACATCACACTGGAATCAGTAAATTATACCATCAGCAACACAGCTGGCAACATAAAAAAATAATAATTCAAAAGATTCTTCGGTAAAAGGCTGCTTACCCTGAATAGGGAACAGCACTTTCACCCCTAGAATTACCACAATATCTTCATAAAGAGACTTCTAAAGCATCCACCCAGCAAGTGGAAAGATCCAGTGTTCAAGTCCTGGTCAAGGAAATATTTTTGCACTTGTGATCTGCGTGATTTCACCTTCCCTACCTCGTTCGTCTTTTATATGTGTTCCTATCCGTTTTCCTTATATCTATTTCCTTGTGAATGTGTCATATTACTTTAATTTACAAAATATTTAAAGAAAGCTAGGACATTACAAGAAAGTAAAAATTAATAGGATCAGATCCAGTCAACTATCAGCATCCAGATCAACTATTAGCACTGCTCTAGCAATAACAAGACTGACAAAATTCTGTTTAGGAGGGAGGGGTAGTTGCTTTTATGAAAAAATGACAATAGGTGCCATAAAATTCATGCACATTCATGAAAATGTTCAATGAAGTATTATTAATAGTTTTCCAGTTGATAGATGTCCTTACACCTACGATGAAATATATCCAAAGTAAAGAACATACTAACCTGAAATAGTTAATAGAGTCAGCTAATATGTTAATATAAGCCTACCAACAATGCACAAGTTAACAAGAACTCAATATAGAGAGTGATTTGTTCAGGACTGTGGAATCTTGTCACATTATGATTCCATTGCATGCACCTCAAACAGCATAATTTAAAAAAAAGCTAATCTAATTGTAAATTTATTGTAACAAACACAAGTATTAATAAGGGCAATTGAGAAGATTTCTTCTTGCATGAAAGGCTCTTGCATGACTAACTCATAATTCGATGATGACATAAGCAATAGCAGCTGCTGTTGGAGGCATTATTACCTGCCGCCCTCTGGGACACACTCCCACCGCTGGCCTGGCTTGCATGGTGCCCTGAATTCTGGCCTCTGGCACTCCACTGCCAGGCGCTCCATCTTCCCCCCCGTGCCCCCTATGATCCGATTGTCCTCCTCCTCCTCCTCCCCCCCCCGTCTCCTCCCCGCTCAGCCCCACCCTGCTCCCTCCCCCCTCGCCATTCGCTCCCCCACCTTCCTCCTCATCCTCCTCTTCCTCCCCCTCCCCTTCATTGCCTCCTTCATCCTCCTCCTCCTCCTCCTCCTCCTCCTTGTCCTCATCCTCGGTCGACGCACCCGTGTCCCCCTCCGCAATGGCAGGGGCAGGGAGGATGTTGAGAGGAGCAGGAGTCCCCTTGGTACGCCCTATGTGGTTGTTCTCCCGTCGGTGCTCCGAGTCCATGCTCTCCCTGCGGCCACTACTGTAGTAATGAGGTCCAAAAGGGGAAGGGGGGAGTGAGTGCCACATGCAACTTTGGCATGCCTGCAGCTCTCAGTGACTAGCTCACTGCAGCCCAGACCAGAACATACTAATATTTCAAAAAACAATGCGACAAGAGCAATTGAACTTGCTCAAGGCTCGAAGCACATCAAATATTATACAGGTATGCCATTGTGAAACAAATGATGTGAAAATATTTCATATCTTTCGCCACCAAGAACTCCTCATCAGTAAAATCTCAATTCATCCCAATATTTATAGAACTGAGGACTTTGTTATTGCCATGACTTCACTTGTTTTTCTGCACAATGTTTGGGATATGATTAGACAATTTTTGATGAAACATTGCCAAAGTTACTCCCGCTATATTGTTGGTTTGTGCCAGGGCCACCTACCAAGACAATGACCTAAGCCAAACTGTATCTGTGCTAACAACTAAAAAGAATCTTGTCCTCATTGTGAATTCCTGCTTTATATATGATAACCCTGATCTCTCACAATATTCAGCTTATTCCTAATTTTTGAGAGGGCAAATTCAAATGCACCCCAAGTAAACCATCAATGTAAATCACCAACTGACAATGAAATGCACAGATGTAGCATATGAGTCCACCACCATGGCACTTGGTGAAATCTACCATATTCCACCTTATTAATACTTTAAATTTATGAGGTATTATATAACATGACACTTAGTAAACATTAACTTTCTACTATTCTTATATTATGGGGCTTCCTAATCCCTTGAACCCCTAAACTAATTTTTTGAGGCTTTTCATTGCATACTTCTAACATTTCACACTGCAAAAATATAGAATCAAAATTATGGCAATAATTCCTTATGGTGCTCTTTCAAACCTCATTTTTAAAAAGTTACACATCCTCCCCCATATCAATGTGTATATTTAGCAGAAATTTTCTTTGTGCAACAAAACATCAACTTGTTCACAGTTACTTTTCATAAATATGAAACAAGAAGCATCTATGCAGTCTTCTTCATCATTTCTATAGGACTAATGGAGCAAAGCTGAATCAACTTTCTCAAAACTTAAAAAACTATTGAATAAAATATCTTGTTTAAAAGAAAGGTTTTTTCTGCAAGGAAAGCACTATTATTCATTTAAAGGATATAAATTAGACACAGTTAAAATATTTACGCTAAAACATTACACATATATTGTATGCATCATTATTGCATAGTGAAAGATTGTATTTTGCTACACATCTCATATCTTCCTGGTAATTTTCAGAGATGGAATATCAATTTTGACATGACTTATTTCTGGTTGTAATATCATTTATTTTTGAAAATGTATTGAAAAATTATTGTGTTTTGTGATTCTTACGATTCCGTACTACTCATATTAAATAAAACCGTGCCGTAAAAACATGCTGTGACTTGGTGGAAAATCTTCATATTGAAATTGAAAAACAAACAACTTTCCTTTTCCAGATAGAAAATTGTATTTATGACCTAGGTTTCTTTATGCTATAATATCTTCAGGTAAAAATACAGGCCAAACACAGAATACATATCTCTGGGCGGAGGGGAAGAGGAGAGAGGGAGGAAACGATTGGTTGAGGTAAGAAGAGGGGGGCTAGAAGTTTATGGATGGAGGAGGAGGAGGAGGATTGGTAATATTGATAAATTTGCAGGCTGGAAGGAGGGATGAAAACAATTTTGAAAAAGGTTTGCTTGCCATTGGATTAGTTGGCAGAGGAGTGGAGGAATGGGTATTGTGAACGGGGAGAACAGCACTGGGTCATTAGTCAGGTGATTAAGTAGTGGACTGGCAGGGGTTACTACAACATTGAAAACGTTTGCTTAGTGTCAGGTAAGTTGGCAGAGGGATGAGCAGAAATACAATGATGGGGAACGTGAAGGGTAAAGATAAAAATGACCAATGATCTTCTTACCTCAACCAATCCTTTCCTTCCTCCCTCTTCTTCCCCTCCACCCAGAGATAAATATATATATGTATATATTTACAAAAATATACAAATATATATTATATATATATATATGAATAAATATACATATTTCATTTATATATATTTATATTTACCGTGTTTAACCTGTATTTTTACAGGTTAAAAGATGTTATGGCATAACGAAACCTAGGTCATAAATACCATTTTCTATTTGGAAAAGCAAAGTTGTTTATTTTTCAATTTCAATATTACTCATGTATTATACACAAATAATGAAAATCTATTTGATTCAAGATATTCATATTTTACATTGATCTACATTGCTTATAATTTAGATGCATCATTAATCTATGGCATTTTAATGGATGTTATATCTTCCTTGAGCAAATCAATTAAAATTATTATTTCTACTCCTTCTTCTAATAGTCAATATTTGCCATTTAAGTTTTCCAGCAAATGACTGCCAATTGCTGTTGACACTATTTCGATCCATGGGATAAAGATACAAACCTGACTAAGGAGTAACCAGACATTAACTTCATCAACTCCAAAGAGAGTTCTCTCCCAATCTCTGTATACAAGGACAAAACCCAACAGCAGTCATTCACATTGTCTAAAAAGTATTGAAAGTAATAACTGTTACACCACTAGGCCTTTGACTTCATAAGCTGAGATGATCATGTTCTTCCATGATCAATCCTTGGCCAAAAACTTAAGACTGAAATACATGAGCATCACATTTTACGTGGTCCATCAAATTATTCCTTGCCAAATAATAGAAAAACAAATTATTTTGGTTTGTTTCTTTCTTATTTTTCAACATAATTTTCTTTTAGCTCAATCCACTTTTCCCAGTGTTGCTCAGACTTTTTTAAACTATCCAAAAAATAGGATTTTGGAAGTTTCTCAAAATAGGCATCTGTGTTGACATGAACACGTTGTTCAACATGAACGATTTTCTGCAAAGCTGCTCTTTCTGCTTTTTTTCCATTTTTTTGTTTGAAAATTTAAAAAAGTCACTGAGGTCCAGATCTAGTGAAAGTGGTTGACGTTTTAGTAATTCAAACTTTAATTCATGAATTTTCACAATCGGAAATGAGGATATTTTTTCTTCATTTCTTCGCTTAACTGATGCATTACGTATGAAAGATACTTTCCATTTATCATTTGTCATTTTTCCAAGTAATTCATGTAGATGATTCCACCTATATCCCAAAAAACCATGGCCATCACCTTGTTGGTCGATTTCACCATCTACCCCTTCCTCGGAGCTGGATTGCCTTCAGAAACCCACTGTCTCAACTGCTCCTTTGTTTCTGGGGTGTACCCATGTTTTGTCCACAGTTAACTATCGATGCAGAAACTCATCAGGACTGTGATGGAAAAGTGCCAAACCAGCCTCCGAATCGACCACACAATTGCACTTATTTTCCACTGAGAGCAAATGCGGCTGCCATCTTGCCAAGATTTTTTCACACCCAATTTTCCGTGCAAAATTGAAAACAAAGTACCTTGAAATATGCCTATCCCCTCAATTCTTTTGCGAACTCATAACCCTATCAAAGATTATGTCCATTAATTTGGAGGAAGTCACTTCCACTGGAGGTCCATCAAATAATGTTCATCATTCATGGATATAAGGCCACACTTAAAACTCATTTACCCAATTGTAAACATTGAAAAATCAGAGGAGGAATTGTGCCATGAACTACATCCAACTCACCTTTGACCTCTTTCAGTGTTAAGCCCTTTTAATCATAGCACTACACTAATTTTTTCCATATTTCTGTGAAAACGAATGTTTCTTCACAATATTCTCGTACAATAATACCTAGTATTCTAGTAAAATGCATATAAGTAAAAAGCCCCCTGTGTTGTGTATTTAATATTTTGTATGATAGCCTTTGTGCAACGTAACCATTGAATAAAAAATAATGTTCACGATTAGGGTTCATATGATGCTTATAACTATAATTCTATCTGTGCAATTTTCACCATGAACTAAAAATCTATTAATGGTGACAGGATTAAGTTATCAAGGATGAAACAATTACAGCAGTTTGTCATACCTTGCTCAGGTGAATACTAACCTTTCAATCAGGAAGGTATCCGGCCATTTTCCTAATCTTTTACGACCGTGTTTGGGGCTGAAAATTTTAAGATCATTATATTAATTATTTCAAAGAAGTGCATTAATTTCTTTCAGTAACTATGATCTTTATTTCATGCAATGACAAAAGTTTAAAAATTATAACATTTAATCACAATGGCAGCTTTACAACATGCAGATTATGATGGTACCACCTTTTATAATGATCTCATAAAAGTCAGTAATATAATAGGTAAACCATGAACCCATTAGCCATAGTTATCAACCCAAAGGCAGGTTTGATAAATGAGGGTTCAGCTCACCTAGCCCAATAGTGTCCTAAGGATATGGGAGCCAGCTCCTTTCCCATAGTTTCCCATGAAGATCTGAGATCCAAAAAATATCACAGAGATTGGGTAAAGCTAAGGGTGCCCAGACGCATCTCCAAGAATCAAACCCTGGCCCACTGGATTACCACATTGCCCAAATGATTTGTAATATAATTCAAATAATTCCACCCACACAGAGAAGTAATATTGAAAATATAAAATTCTCAATTTTTCAATGCTGAAGCCATTTTTAAGCACAGTATTTTTGGTGAAAAAATAGAGGAAAAAAAGCATTGAAAATACATGAATTGTGCTATTTTAATACAGAGAATGTATTTTTAAGTCAAATATCTTAAAAAATCTCATAATAAACCTAAAATTATAAAAAAATTCTAAAATAATCTTTAATAAATCTAGTATTTCAGTAGGAAAGTATTTTAAAAAATTTTTCATAAATGAATATTTATGCTAAATGTGATGCAGATACACTGTCTTTTCTTCACAAACATATTTTAGAAAAAACTATTATATGATAAATATAAATATGAAAGTTAAAAAAAATCATTCTGTCCCAACTCATGTGTGTGCATAAATATAAGCCAAAATTAAGAAAAAACAAAGACAAACTTTCTATGCAGAAGTTCAAGGAAAGATCTTCCATCCATGTGTGCAGGAGGTTCAACGCCAGCTATGTCTAAGAAAGTAGGAGCAATGTCTATGTTCAGCACCAAATCATCTATCCTGAAAATTTCACAATGAGAAGAATCAGCAAACAATTAAGATTTTGATATATATCGATTCCCAGATAATTATACGGAGAGAACTTTATTAATTTCCAAATATAAACATCAAAATTGGAATCAGAAAATGTACTCACACTGTTCCTGGTTCAATCCCAGGTCCTCTGATAAGAAAAGGAACTCTCACATCAAATTCAAATGGGAAAGATTTTCCCTTGACTAGACCAAACTGGCCAAGGTGATATCCATGGTCAGATGTGTAGACAATGTAAGTGTTATCCAATTCTCCCAGGGCTTTCAACTCCAGGTATAACTGAAAGAAGTAAAAAGAATATAAATAACAAGTCTAAGGTGCTCATTCCTTTGAGAGTTATATTACAATTCAAATACACCATTCCCCACATTCTTAAAGAAACACTTGGTATCCATGCTAATCCCTTTTCACACATTCTTAAAGAAACACTTGGTATCCATGCTAATCCCTTTTCAACTACGCCAATATAGTTTAACTAGAATTATCAGATGAAGTATCATTAAAACTTCAGTGTTTGCTCAACTTATGCATTAGATACATATTTAATCTACAGATATCTGATCACATCACAAACTACATTAATAAACTTTCTTGGTTAAATTTCAAGAAACTGTAATAGTAACTTTAACGGAGTCACCCGCTATGTGTGCATTATAATGCAACCATTTCAGAGAGTAAAAATCATTTGCCTTGACCGGGATTCGAACCCGGATCCCTCGATATCCAGCCGAATGCTTTAACCACTTAAGCTACCGAGACGTCCTCTTACACTCTGAAATTTTGGGGGCTTTAAAGGAACAAGATGTTATG
The DNA here is from genome assembly GCA_037158775.1 of Hetaerina titia. Classification (NCBI taxonomy): domain Eukaryota; kingdom Metazoa; phylum Arthropoda; class Insecta; order Odonata; family Calopterygidae; genus Hetaerina; species Hetaerina titia. The sequence continues at coordinate 105,646,183 of CM073774.1, forward strand.
ACGAAATACCGTACATACAATGTCGAATCCCGGTCAAGGCGAATGATTTTTACTCTCTGAAATGGTTGCATTTCTTGGTTAAAGTTTAATGACAGACAAGAACTTCATACATTCTCTCTACTTTATCAAATTCTGAACACAAACACTCATCACTACTGGTTGGAATATTTCACAAAACACAAGACTAGTTAGTATCACTACATATTTCCTTTGAAGTTAGAAAGACAATGCTGAGAGGGCCTTCACTCTCCTTTTTATCTGCATGTTGTGTGCCTTGAATAGCAATCAATAAATTGCAGTTATGAGGAATATTTAATAGTTTACTTGTATTTTTAAGTTAAAAAACACTCAAGTACTTTAATATCATTGCGTGGTGCATGAATTTTGCAGAAAGCTATTTGCTGCATTTCTCTGCAGGTCCAGAAAAACCAATAACACAACTTGGTGAGTGCAAGTAATCATTACTACAGAGTCATAAAAAATTCAATTTTTTATTTAATAAACGAACAAATTTGAATATGATGAAGGAAATATGAATGAATTTGAACAAAGTAGGTTAGGTTTCACTAACCTCCAGCTTGAGGGCCACTTTTCACTTCCAAAAAAGGAACAAAGAGGTCAAGGTGAACAAGAAAGCACTGGGCACGCACCAGGCATCATTAATGAAGGGGAGAACCAAGGGCAAGTGGAATGGAATCTATTAGTGCAATAACTTATATGTTGGTATGCCAAAAGTTTGTGAAATAGCATTAATTTGTGATACTGAAAAAAGATTGGGTTTTCTAGATGATTACTGCATACAATACATCATAATGGATTTTTCATCCGTTATTAATTATACAACAACTAATTCACCCAAGCAAATTATATAAAGGGTCATTCAACTAACAATACAACAGACACAACTTTAGGTACACACCCTGTGGACTGCATCATCAACACTTTGAAGAGTTTGCAGCCTCTTAGTCATCAGCATGTCAGTGAATCGCTTGTGAATAGGCTGCATTTTTCCAGTTGCTTGCAGAATCCACTGCTTATCTGGATTAGGTGCATAGTCATACGCTGGGGTACTATATGTAAAGAAGGCAAATGAAATGGAGTTGAAGAGACTAAATGTGACTTTGTTGCCATCAACATAAACAACAAAAACAACAAACAACAAAACAGAATCAACATAAACAAATAAATAAATCAACAAAAACAACTCCAGCATCATTTTGGTGTTATTTTGTTTCCAGTACTACATCATAAAGCAAGTTTCCAATTTATAGGATGCTGGTGAAGAATTAGTTTCTGGATATTCAAATGTAAATTAATAATTATAAAACTCGCTGAGAAAAATATTAATGCAAGACAGCAAATAAAGGAAAAAGGTAGGCAGCTAAAGATGAAAAGAAGTTAGGACTGGGGGGAAAAAGACAAGGAGGATATGAGATTATATTTTGGCATCCTCCTCTTGTAAGGAATAATTCAAAAATTAAATTAATGCATTTATGTAACAAATCACTAGCCACCCCAATTTTTCATTACACTATAGCCAAACAGTACATCTTTTTGTAGTTGATACTCCTAAACTTCTCCAATAATGAGGCATTTCAAGCAGAAGGGCAATTTCTGGTAAAATTTATTAGAATATTCATAGGAATGAACATTTATATTAGATTTAAATGGAGTTTTACTCCTGAAAGTCAGTTATCAGTGGATCAGTCTTCTGTTGTGGATGGGGCATCTGGGATGGAAGGTGTACATTTCAAAATCACTACATGATTTTGCACGCAATCACATACATTGGGCAATGCTATGTGTGGAAAATGATTGTCTAAACTGGAAAAATTACAGCACCATAAAGTGACAGTCAAAATTTTGAAGCTTAGGCAAAAAAAATGTTTCCAGACAGTTTTCTAACAAAAAAGATTTGGGAATGTATCATGAAAAATAAACTGATAATGTTGACTCTCATTGTTTTCTACAAATCGAATTCGCATTCCAGTTGGTTCATTCCATGATTGAAGAATAGATGAAGATGATTCCCAATCATTAACAATGTATATAATTTTCTTTGAATAAACCTTGTGGGTATTTTATTACAGCAAGCATGGAACGCAATGCTGATTTTTACATTTAATTATATGGGAAAACTTGTTCCACTTTAAGAGGAAGATTCCAGAAACAATTATGCTCATTGCGCAAGATTCCACTGCGCAGGCAATTTTTGAGAAACATGGAAAATCAACAGCTGATACGTATTTTTTAACCAATTTTATCAGAAACAATAAACAGAGAAAAGAGGACTTAAATGCACAAACTGGAAAGAATAAGAGGTAGAAAATTTCCAGATAAATTCACAATTGGGGAAGAACCAACACACTGCCAAATGATGTGTTGCATGCCTAAAAAGAATTAAACTATTTTTCACTGTGCAATGAATGTGATATACAACTATGTATCATGTATAAAGAATTAAGACCAGAATATATTCATTTCACTTGAGTCAAGAAACAAAAGAGGTGTAATAACTGAAGCTTGAAATGGTTTTATTGCAATTCGTCTGAAATAGAATATTTCATATTTTCATAGAATATGACAATCATGCAATTACTGATACACAATAAAAAGACTACATGAACTTAAAAATTTAATTGATAACCACAACTTTCATGTTCAGAATTCACAAACAAAAAAAATATTAAAAAATTTTTCCTCCCATATTTTAAGAAAATTAGTTCATGGATAAGTCATCTGAGGTACAAGAAAATATACAATTAAGTTTTCAAAATAGGTGGATTAGCTCTCAAACAGAAGAAAGTTGAGGAAAAAGTAATCATCAAGGAAGGGGTGAAGTATCTATAGTATGTTCATCTAAAATGGACAAAAATTATCTATAGTTCTCGCAAATCCATATTTTCAGGGCATTTATATTATACAGAGCCAATAGAACCCAGTAATTCAAGTTGAATAGTACCTAGCCAAATATATTGCAACAAAAAATGGAATACTCACTGGTGAGTGGTGACATTGAAGAATAGGTGTGAATATTGTGGTGCCGAGTCCTCTGGGCCGTGGGGCGAAGGGAAACTGAGGACCAGCATGACCGGTTTTCGACTGAAGTACCGCTTAGACTGCCTCAGGAAGGAGATGGAGTCATTGGCAATGAGATCTGGGTAGTAGTCCTGTGCAAGAGGTGGGGAAAACAAAGTCAAGACGATTCAAGAGATAAAGGGGGAGGATTGCTTTCAACAACAGAGCAGAGACACACTAGCACTTTCCCCAGTGAGGGCAACAGTTACCAATCCCCAAATTTCACTTGGTTTAGTCAGGCAGGAGGAAAAAGTAGATCACAGAATGCTATATTTCAAATAACCTTCCCCTGCTCTTGAAAACACCACATTTTGAGCTACAGGGAAGTTAGACCAGCTTAAGGTCATAAAAGTTACACAAACTATATGTTTACCAAACCAAAGCCTCATTTTCAATTAGGTAACATCTCTCTCAACAGAGGGAATAATGACTACGATTGAGTCATTGTTTGGCTAGAAGCCAAACCTCTACATTATTATTTGGTAATCTACTGGTTAAGGTAGGTTTTTGGATGGTCACAACATATCAAATAAACGTTTTGTAACTCCAAACAAAACCCAATCCAGCAACCTAATCTACATCAGGTCCCTCTTCATCTCTGCATACTTCTTTCCTCTCTTCATCCCATCCAACATCCCTATCTTTTTCCTGCCCTTTCCTCGTTTGCCTAACATTCTCCCCTCTATTACCTTCTTCAACATCCCACTACCGCTCAATACCCTTTTCATCCATTTTTCCTGCATCCATAGGATTTCTCTCAACAAACCCCTCTCCCCACCCACCATCTCCAGTACATCCTCATTTGTTTTCCTTTCGGTCCATTTCACCTTCTCCATTCTTCTTCACACTCACATTTCAAAAGCCTCCAACCTACGTCTATCCTCCTGCTTCAGCGACCACATTTCCACGCTATACATAGCTACGCTCCATATCAAAGTACTTAATGTCCCCGTCATACACTCCCTCCTCCTTGAGAAAGCCTCCTTGCCTAGCACAATTCTTCTCCTTACGTCCCTACTACTTGACCGCATTGGTCCAAAACACTTCCGATATATGTAAACTGTTCTACCTGCTCTATTTTTTCCTCTCCTATTTTAATGTTTAGCTTAGCCTTTTTCTTTCTGGAAAATCACATAACCTTCATATATTTTCTCAACCCATTTTTATCGCACTGAGTTTCCAATTCATTCTGCAATGCTTGCAATCCCTTGGCCGACTGACAAATCAAAGCCTGGTCATCAGCAAACGTAACTGCTTCAACGAATTCCCTCCGATTTTCATTCCTACCTCCATCTCTTCCCATGCCTCTTTAATCATTTACTCCACATATACATTGAACAGCACCGGTGACAATGGGGAACCCTGCCTTACACCTCTTCCTAACACTGCCCATCCGGACTCTCCGTTCCCCACTCGCACCTGAGCAGTCTCAGACATGTACAGGTTGCGGATCAGTCTTCTATCCCTCCAATCCATTGCTTTTTCGAAATCTATGAAACAGGCAAATACCTCCTGATTGTATTATATATTCCTCTCGATTAGTGATCTCATTACTGCATTGGCATCACTTGTACCTCTCCCATTCCTAAACCCAAATTGATCATCCCCTAAGTAATCATTTGCCTTACTATCCTTTTGTTGATGATCCTGAGAATAACTTTAGCTGTGTGGGATATCAAACTTATTGTTCTGTAATCCTCACATGATTTAGCCTTTACCTTTTTCGGATAGGAACTAACACTGATCTCACAAAATCTTCCGGCCAGATTCCTTCCTCATAGATACTACAATTTGTTTTTTTTAATTTTATTAAGAACACAATATATACATTCACTGTTCTTTATTATCGTACATCTAGTTTCAACGCTTAGACGTCATAGAACAGTGGATGTGCACATTGTGTTCTTAATAAAATAAATATTTAACATGAACTTCCACAAAGTTCAGCCTAAGACAATAGAAAGCACAAAAAATCAATTTGTTGCCTAGACAATGAAATTTATGTAGTTTGCACCAGTCCAATTTAATTATTCTTCAATTTATATCACAAAGATAATTTAAATAAAAGCACAGTGGGAGGATTTATTAAAGAACCAAGTCAATTGGTTCTAACTTTTTACCAAAACTCCAAAAAACAACTCTTAGTTTGCTATCAAATATAAATGCATATCGGAGTCGCATATGAATGAATGCCGTATATAAGACAGAGGTATTTCATTTACTACCTCAACCCATATCATCCATAGTCCACCAAGTCACCTACATTAAAGAAGTTTTACAACCTCACGGCAGTCATTTCATCTAGCTCTCTGCATGAAAATTAACCTAGGCAAAAGTTTTAAAAATTCAGAAGCTCCTTATCAATTATGCAAGTTTCTTTCAATAAGTATCAATGGTAAAATAATGGCTGTAATAATACAAGTTCAAAGGGTTCAATGAACTGAAGAAATAAAACGTGGCATATATTAATGCGATCCTATTTTACCTGAAAGATGAAAACATTTACAGTATTTCCTGGGCCATTAGATGAAGTGATTTCTCGGGTTAGAATTATGAAAAATGATTGGATCACACAGAAAATATCAAATTACTATGTTGTTTATATTTAATACAAAGGAAATTGAATTTTTACATTTAAGAAATAGCAGCTGCACATGTATCAAAGTTAATTTCTTGTAAAATCCAGGAACATCATCATCAATAAGCCGAAATGCCTTTCAGCTACCTGGTTCCCCTGCCCCAAGTGCAATTCATGAATTCAAGTTCTAATACAATATTGTATGACAATCTTCTCCCTCTTAAGATCTCATGAGGGTTTTATCATTTTAACTTTTTATGCGAAGCTTAGTTTCTGCTATTACTTTGATATAATCATAATTTTTATTCAAAGCAACCAATTTCTATGCCTTTGCAAAATTCTCATGCTAATTAAGGTTGAATGCCTGTACACTCCCGAGTTTATTGGGAGGGATGCAATGTATGTATTAGCAGAGGGGCAACATTCCCATTAGTCCAGGGCATGTTAAGTTACTCAGCAGCACCACATGTGAGGTGAAACTAAATGTGCTACAATCTATTAAATGTATGATTTGGGAATATTTTTAGGAAATACTTTCAACCAAATACTAAAACTCTGCTGCTGACTAATGACTCATTACACTGATATTGCCGACATTTGTAATAATGGAAACCATGCTTGATGGGAAGAATTTTTTCAGCGAATTGGCTAGCGCTTAAATGTTGAAATTATACCCGTGTACCCCTATTGGCCCATTAGACGCAGGCTGATTCTAGAGCACATTTTGGAGAAAAAAGGGCATCTAATGGCCCAGAAAATGTGATTGCTAAAATTATAAGAAATTTAAAGTAACCATTTGAAATCGCTCATTAAATGGCTAAAATGCATTCAATCCCAAAGTCTGGTCAATACCAGTAAAAAACATTAGCCATCCAATGCAATTTTAGAAACATTCTCTCTAACAACTCACTCTTTTGCTATTCTTCTATTAGTCATGTGCATTCCAAATGCAAACTGTTATTTTTAATTCTGAACAAGAGGCTATGAAACAGTGCTGGTATTTTCCTCCTAAAATGCAACACCCCAAACTTGAACCATTATCCCACACCACATTGCCTGCCATCATCATCCAATCCCATACAGCTATTTAAATCAATGTCCGCTTTTGTATCAATGGCTTATTGATTGATTGCCATTAATCCTTCCCAGGAAGGTTTCTTATGAAAAGAACAAGGTTCAATCAAGGCTGGCTATCACTGTTGAAACTCAAAAGAGTTTATAAGTACTGGCTTCTCCTAGGTAACTACAAGGTCTTAGAGATCTTTCACAAAATACCTTTTCATAATTGAATCCATGTTTGATCCGTTTGCCATTCAGGTTAACTGAGTAGTTATAGAAACGAGAGTTCATGATCAGTCCACCCCATTCCCGCCACCCAGGAGGAATGTAACTGCCATTGTACTTGTTCAGGTACTTGCCAAAATATCCTGGGAAAGAAAACGAAGTTGATGAAATTTATTTTGAGAAAAATAACATTGAAGATATGTGTAATAAGCACAATGTATTAGGAATTCAAAAATCTGAAATCCAAATAATCCAAAAACATTCAAAAATGTTGAATCCTGATTGTCAAAAAGCATTATTTCAGCATACTGCATTAGTGAAACTTGGGCCACTGACATAGGAGTCTCTAGCAATTATCCAAAAGCATTTGCATTTTTTCCTTTGGACTTTTCAGGGCATCAAAATTGTATCTCGTAAATTCAGAAACCCACTGTCGCAACTGCTCCTTTGTTTCTGGGGTGTACCCATGTTTTGTCCACAGTTAACTATCGATGCAGAAACTCATCAGGACTGTGATGGAAAAGTGCCAAACCAGTCTCCGAAGCGACCACACAATTGCACTTATTTTCCACCGAGAGCAAATGCGGCTGCCATCTTGCCAAGATTTTTTCACACCCAATTTTCCGTGCAAAATTGAAAACAAAGTACCTTGAAATACGCCTATCCCCTCAATTCTTTTACGAACTCAATTTGTCAATCACTCATAACCACATCAAAGATTTTGTCAATCAATTTCCAGGAAGTCACTTCCACTGGATGTCCATCACACAATGTTCAACATTTATGGATGTACAAATTCCCCCATCACTTTCCCTTGGTCTGCAGACCAAAAATACTCAAGACTAACAGAATTCCACCAAAGGGACTGTCCCTGTGGGTAACAAAGAGTTTGAGACCACCATTATAAAGTTTCAAAGTTAATTTAAGGTTTTAGTCAATTTAATTACAAGTTTCTGCGATACTTTTGCCAGATTTCCCCCCCCCTGCTCTCTCCAGATGGATCAGATTAGATGGGAAGATGGCCACTGTTATGACTTTTGCCCCAAGTTCAAGTTGGAATCAACTTTTTTTCATATCCACTTTTATTAATGTGTTGCTAATAATTGTTGATAGCAGGTATTTTTCACTGGTGGTGTTATTACCACAAATATGACATGACAACATCTGTACTGAAATAATCATGTAAACTAGTATTTACAAGTGCGACCAAAAAAAGACCGGACTGATTTCATTCTGCACAAACCGTTCAACCGATTGAAATGAGATACATTGTGCCGTCTAGCCATACATCTGATGACTAAAACAAGAGGTGATGCATTTGTTTACGTCAAGTCATTATGTAGCAGCAGCAGTACGTGTCTTAACATGTTTGTCGCTGCATGCAACGGCAGCAATGAAGAAACTAGAGCTAGAGGGCTCACATGGCACTGATCATGACAGAGTTTGATCCCACAGTCACGCTACTCTCCAGCCATAGCTCAATCAGATTATTTTTTGTATCCAAAGTTAAAATCAACCTTGAAAGGGCACCCATTTGACTCTATCGTACGGCGGACCTCAAGAGGATCCCTAAGGTGGCTTACCAGGCACGGTTCGAGAGCTGGAAGAAATAGTGGCAAAGGTGTGTCGTCAGCCAAGGCATGTACTTTGAGGGTAACAAGTTCGATTAAGCTGTATCCGTCGAAATAAACATGTTATAAAATCAGTCCTGTATTTTTTTTATCACACCTTGTATAAGCTAAGCACTAATGTTATAAATAAAAAAATTAATATTTTCATAGCCTTAGCATTAATATAATATAAATATACAAGGAACTTGATCAAGTTTACGGTCCTGGCATTTTTTTGTTCACATTAATATAATACATTTTCAACCCATTCCAAGTTGTGAACTGTAATCGCTGGCCATTGATATGTTGTGTGCATGATATGTAAAACGGTAATCCCAAAAGTAAGGTCTCCAAATTTTTAGAAATATAAAAAACCATTTATTTTATATGATATACAGGGTCCATTCAATAAGTATCGGGACTGGTTCCAATTATCAAAATTTATTGTAGTTATCATTGCAATTACTTAATAATCTTCGAAATACATTCTTTCTGCATCGATACACTTATTTCGGCACGTCTACCACTTGTCAAAATCCCACTGGAATACTGCTGAGAGTCTCTGTCATCGCCATTGAAACGCCTTGATGGAGTCGAACCGATATCCTTTGAGCTCCCGTTTTATTCGTGGAAAGAAGAAAAGGTCAGGTGGAGCCAGGTTGGAGCTGTAAGGGGAGAGAGGCAACATTGCCACGATGAATTTCGTCAGCAGGGAAATTTCCACCCGTGACAGTTTTTGTTCCTCATTCAAGACTTTTGGCACCAGCTTCACGCACACTTTCCTCTGTTACATTGGTGTGGACGGAGCTGACTGAAGGACCGGTCTCCTCACTAATAAGGACGATGGTTTTATGCCTCTCAGAGTCCAAAACGTTTTTCACTTTGGCCACCTGAGCATTGGTTCGAGCGGTCATTGGGCATCCAACGTGGTGTTCATCTTCGACGAGCTCCCGGCCTTCCTCAAACATTTTGTGCCACTCAAAAACTCTTATGCGGCTTAAGGCATCATCCCCATAAGTCCGTTTAATGAGTTCAAGGGTCTCCGACGTGGATTTCCCGAGTTTAACGCAAAATTTTCACCGCGTAGCATTGCTCGACGGTGCGCTCCATGCTCGTGCGACGACACCAGAAACAATCACACCCCACAAAAAAACCACCTCCTGTCTCAATGCATGCCTTGAGGTGACTGAACTAAAGTGCGCCGGAGTGGTGAAGGACCCCTCTACCGATCCGATTAGTCAGACCCCTCGTCCACCCCTCCCTCCATTGAGGCTACAGCGAACCAGTCCCGATACTTATTGAATGGACCCTGTATACATCATTTTAAAGATTGATCAATTAATTATTTTTCTACCTAATCGCCATTTGCATTTTTGTAACCGCTGTGACAGTTTTTGTATGCCCATGTCACACCAGCTTGCCGCCATGTCCTCGAGGAAATGTTGAACTTAATCTTTCACTTCTTCATTGGAGCTGAATCACCTTCCGGCCAAATGTTCTTTCAACTGGGAGCAGGTGAAGGTCGATGGGGGCCCAGTCCAAAATATGGGGTAGGGTAGTTGACAATGTCCCAACCAAAGTCTTGCAGGAGAGTGATGGTTTGGTGGGCAATGTTTGGGTGAGCGTTGTCGTGGAGAATGCATATGCCCTTGCCCAACATTCCTCTTCTTTGGTTCTGAATTGCCCATCTGAGTTTTTTCAATGTTTCACAGTATCTGTCAGCATTTATTGTGGCCCCAGCAGGCATGAAGTCGACCAACAATAATCCCTTCCGATCCCAAAACATAGTTGCCATGACTTTACCGGCAGACTGTGTTTGTTTGAATTTTCATGGCTTGGGCGAAGAGGGATGTTGCCACTCACGTGATTGCCGTTTGGTCTCAGGTGTGAATAGAATGCCCAGGTTTAATCACCCGTGACAATCGAGTCCATAAATCTATCCTTTTCACATGGCGGCGAAGAAATTCACGTGAAGAATCAACTCGCTGCCATTTGTGGTCTTCAGTCAGCATTCGCGGCACCCATCTAGCACACACCTTCCGATATAGCAACTTTTCCATTAAAATCCTATGAATGGTGCTTCGAGAAACATCAAGAACCAATATTTAGAGTTTATCCAGCATGATCCGCTGATCATTACGCATGGGTTCCTCAACCTTCACAACAGTCTCGTCAGAAATTGACGGTCTCACGCTCCTTTGTTCGTCCTGAATTTCAGTACGACCGGATCTTAACTCTCTAAACCACTTACGAACATTTTTGCCATCCATACACGATTGTCCATACGCTTCCATAAATTGGATTGGACGAATTTCAAGCGGTTCAACCCCTTTTGCATTAAAAAACCGAATAACTGCAAGAACTTCACACTTGGCGGAAACATGCAATGGGAGCTCAACGGCCACCAATCCTAGACTGAGCGTCCCAGCAATGCGCATGCATGCTTGTTTGGGAGTGGTGGAAGCAACAATCACAACAGAGCCGCCAACAGCTGCATGAGTAGTTTCTTTGCGTCCCCAACGTTTCGGAGACCTAACTTTTGGGATTAACCTCGTAATTTGTGTTTTCCTCAAAGTCTACCATCCACACCTTTTGTACATATAATTGCAATATGACAATGAATATACAGCGAAGCCATTAAAATGTACTATATATAATTATTAACATCTCACCAATTGATAAACTTGTACCTATGATGTAAAATGCCATAATTGATGGCCATAATAATCAGAAAAACTATATGAATTCACTACTATGTGACAGTGTAATCCCATTACTAATAAGGATATTTAATACAGCAAGTAACTTTGCATGGACTCTCATTAGATCGAGCTTCCACTGTGATTTCAAGAAAACTTGGACATCCAATGCGGAATTCCAGTCATTACCAATTTCAGTGAAATGAAAACATGTTTTTTTTTGGTAATCTACCGGTTAAGGTAGGTTTTTCGATGGACCCAACTAGCAAATAAATATTTTGTAACTCCAAGCAAAACCCAATCCAGCAACCTAATCTACATCAGGTCCCTCTTCATCTCTGTGTACTTCTTCCCTTCATCCCGTCCAACATCCTTATCCTGTCCCTGCCCTTTCCTCGCTTGCCCAACTTTCTCCCCTCTATTACCTTCTTCAACAATCTACCACTGCTCAATACGCATTTCATCCATTTTTCCTGCCTCCAGAGGATTTCTCCCAACAAACCCCTCTCCTCACCCACCATCCTCAGAACTTCCTCATTTGTTTTCCTTTCGGTCCATTTCACCTTCTCCATTCTTCTCCACACCCACATTTCAAAAGCCTCCAATCTATGTCTATCATCCTGCTTCAGTGACCACGTTTCCGCACTGTACATAGCTACACTCCATATCAGAATTTTTACGAGTCTTGTCTTAACATCCCTACTCAACATCCCCTTCATCAACTCCCCTCTTCCTTGAGGAAGCCTCCTTACCTAGCCCAATTCTTCTCCTCACGTCCCTACTGCTTTGACCGTGTTTGTCCAAAACATTTCTGAGATACGTAAACTGTTCTACCTGTTCTATTTTTCCCCCTCCTATTTTAATGTTTAGCTTAGCCTTTTTCTTTCTGGAAAATCGCATAACCTTTGTTTTATTAATATTGATTTTCATCCCATATTTATTGCACTGAACCTCCAATTCACTCAGCAATTCTTGTTAACCCTTGGCTGATTGAGCAACTAATGCTTGGTCATCAGCAAACCTAACCGATTTTACGAATTCCCTCCGACTTTCATTCCTACCTCCAGTTCTTCCCATGGCTCTTTGATCATTTCCTCTACATATACGTTGAATAGAACCGGTGACAATGGGCAACCCTGCCTTACACCATCTTCCTAACACTGCCCATCCGGACTCTCCATTCCCCACTCACACCCGAGCAGTCTGAGACATGTACAGGTTACGGATAAGTCTCCTGTCCCTCCATTCCATTCCTATTTTCTGCAATACACACATTGGTTTTTTTCAATTCACTCTATCAAATGCTTTTTTGAAATCTATGAAACAGGCAAATATGTCCTGATTGTATTCTATATTCCTCTCGATTAGTGATCTCATTACTCTAATGGCATCACGCGTACCTCTTCCTTTCCTAAACCCAAACTGATCCTCCACTAAGTAATCATTTGCCATACTCTCTATCCTTTTGTTGATGTTCCTGAGAATAACTTTAGCTGCGTGGGATATCAAACTTATTGTTCTGTAATCCTCACATGATATAGCCTTTGCCTTTTTTGGAATAGGAACTAACACCGATCTCACAAAATCTTCCAGCCAGATTCCTTCTTCATAGATACTACGAATCAGTCCATATAGGGCCTTCTTCCAGCATTTTCCTAAACATTTCAACAGTTCTACAGGTATGTTGTCCACCCCCACGGCCTTATTTGCTTTCATCTCCTTTAATGCCCTTTCCATTTCATCGGCGAGTATATCTGGACCTAAGCTATCATCTTCTACGTCATGTTCCTTTTCTATGTCTAATCCTGTTGGCCTAAGTTTTTTACCATGAAGTGCTTCTATATATTCCTTCCATATCTCTTGGATTTTATCTGGTTCAACTATTATCTTACCCCACTTATTTTTAACTATTAGCACAGATCAGGCCTTCTTACTTCCCGATAATAACTTAACCTTGCTGTATAGCACACCAATTTCACCCTTCCCCTGTAAACTTTTTATATACTAAACATTCTTACTTTAATTTGAAGATACAGGACATATAAATATTTGCAAATATCTCTAATTGAATAATTGAAGGTGAGTAATAAAAGTATGTCGAGGAATCAAAATAGAGAGCAAAATACAGCAATTCACCAATTTTGTTGAAGTCTCGCTGGGCAAATGCAGAGAAATAAACTAGAAATTGGAATTACAGAAACTTAGTGGAAAAATTATCTAAGGTGCAAAAGGCTAAGAACCTGTCCTGTAGCCTGCATTGGAGAGATAGGTGGCAAACGAATGTGGTTCATGGTTGGCCTGCCAAGCAGCTGCTGAGCAATTGTCATTGTTGGTGAACACTCCATGGTTGTGTACGTAGAGACCAGTAAGCAGGGATGACCTTGATGGACAGCACATTGGCGTGGTCACATAAGCATGACGAAACTCTGCACCTCCTTCTCTCAGGGCCCTCAGTGTCCTTGGCATGAAGTTCATGGAACCTGAAAAATTCAACAATGAACATACAGGAAAATCATGGTGGCATTGGGGCACATGCTGAACTCTACCAGGGTGGGTGGCATTTAGTAGTTATTTAGATTTTTGACAAATTTCAATTTTTGACTTTTCAATTAAGAAACAGTTTAAGTAAATGTCACACAAATGAGTAATTGACATGGAAAATCAATATTAAATCACTAAATATGATCACTGAACAAATCAATGCTCATAAACCAGAGTCACTGTATGGCCAATCAAAGCTGTCATTGGGAATTACGGATAGAACTTTAGACAGCAATGGCCAATTTAAATATTATTCAATTTGCAGAAGTTGCAGAGAAATCATCAAATAGCATTAGACTCAGCAATTCAGGAGAATTCCCTGGTCAAATGGTTGCCAATTAAAAATGGAAGGCACCCACAATGCCTCCAATATCTCTCAGAGAATGAACAAAATTTGTTTTCACTCAAATGGCAGGCATATACCCTATCCTTGAAACTCTGGATACAGTCCAATTTCAGCTGAGTAGGCAGATAGTTACAAAGTCATATGTTCACATTATGAAATGTGTTGTAAGTTGATGACAATCTACAATAAGTAGTATTTAGATTTTCTTTACCTCTTGTGATGTAGTTTTCGATGTGAGATCTTAATTGGTAAGTTTCTAGATTAACTTTCACATGAATCAGAGCCTTAAAGATATACAAACAAAATACAGTCATGATTCCATACCTAGTGGCAACCAATGGTAAGGCATAGCCATTCATAAGACCCAGCTGTCTCACTTTAGATGCACTACCCTCTCAGGAAGACCTAGTTCACTGTTGGGATCAGTTAACCCTTGCTCACTGATGCAAAAGACTCCACTCATGAATCATTCAAATTAGCTATCACTACATATTAGCTCCTTTTTTAGCGGCCAAAACTAATTCTAGTCAACACACACAAATGGCTTTGGTATTGAATAAATACCACTTCAATGTTGACGGTCATCATAGAAGAGAATTAATTCATCCATTTTCAGGTTATGTGTTCTCCACAGTCCAATATTACTAGGAACCCCGTTTCATGTTTAAAATATAGTTTATTTGCTATTAAATAAATCATTGTAATAGAAATTAGCATTTTTTTAATAATTATCATGAATTTGGGAGTGATATGCTTACCTACAGATTCAAGTTTTGCCACAGACTTAAGTGTTAAAAAGTTAGGTAACAAGGTTTCGGAGGTAAACTGTAAAATAACTGAAGCACACCAAAACTGAATTTAATCCCAGCCCCTATTCTTAAAAATTGACATTTTCAATATAAACTCAAAGGCAAACCGATGCAGGTGTAAGTATTATTAAATGCCTGTAGTAAATATGCTAGAACCAAGTAACCAGAAGTGCCAGACAAATGTGTAAATCAATAGGAGAGACCATGTCTAGCTTACAGGTGTGGTTGTAAACCAACCCTGGATCTTCCATTGGCCATTCCACCAAAATAATATCTACGCAATCAGTGCCCCTGGTCAAACCTTTCAGCATTGACTTGCTCTCCACTGCACGCACTCGCACCATCAGAAGTATGAGTAGGCTGCATGGTATTCAACTGAATTATATTTCATTTGAAATCAATGAAACTTAACAATAAAAGGGAAATATTCTTCACACTGTGAGTAGAAGAGCATGGATGTTTCGTCAGGAGAGTAATTTATGAATTGTGTGCATTTGTGTGCATGCATGCAACATCAGACTTGCCTCAAAGGTTAACAGCCGGCAGTAAAAAGTTAATGTCAGCTCCCTTGGTAAAAAACTGCCTTTAATAATTTAATGGAAATTTTAATAAACATTTCCACCTGCATAAAAAGGTAGAACAACTTCATTCAAATAATTATTTGCCAATGCATTTTTTATGCATTCAACTTTTTCTCATTCCTAATATTTTGCATGAGAACTACACATCCTGGGAATTAAAATTTTCTCTAGGGTCCAGTATCATTCAGTCTAGTTTCCAAACACTTTACATGAAGGGTTTTTAAGCACTTTTAACTATTTCTAGGAATTTTGCAGTGGGTCATTTGGGAATTTCACAATTTTTTCACAGTTGATTTCCAACCAAAGTTGAGAGTGAAAAATTCAAGTGATTTCTGCGCACGACTCCAAAAAAGGTCCCCTGCCCTCCAAACATATCCTAGAGTCATTTGATGCTACAAGCATTTTTACAAATATCCCAGTTTTTGAAGCATTGGTAGTGGCAAAAAAAGTGCTGGGGCCGAACCACCCTTCGTCAATGAGTTTACATATGTTCAATACTGAGATTGTGTCTGAGCAAAACTATTTCCAGTTCAACAATGAATACTCCAGACAAGTGGAAGGATTAGCAATGGGGTCTCCTTTATCACCACCACTTGGTAACCTTTACATGAACAAATCTGAAAGAAAAATATTCAGCAGTCCCTCATTTTTTTCAAAGAACATTCACTGTTGGTTTCATAAGTAGACGATATCCGTGCAATATGGACAGGCACTGAGATACAATTAGACCATTTTGTGAACACCTTAAATTCCCAATGAAAAGAAATCAATTTCACATGTGAGAAAGAACAAAATAAGAAACTGAATTTTCTAGATATCACAATGTCAAGAAAGGGATCGGGTTTTGAATTAGCAATTTTTCGGAAAAGTACCACCACAGACCACGTCATCCCCTTCAACTCCCGCCATCACATATCTCAAAAGTTATCCACTTTTCATTTCCTGCTAAATAGACTGTTGGCCATACCTCTTTCTAAAAGTATTTTTGTTCAAAAACTTAAAATGACAAAAGATATAGCAATAAAAATGGTTACAAAGAAGATTTAATTAAAAAAATACTACACAGAAAATGTTCCCTAAGAACAAACAATCTTTTGTTTTAACCAGTTAATGTGGATGTAAAAGATTACAAATAGTGTAGACTCCCTTATTGTGGATTGATTTCACAAAACCTCTTCCCTAGGAAAAAATTTCAGATAGCTTTTACAATGAAAACAACTTAAAATCATTCATGAATACCACGAAAGTCAAGGTGGAAAAAAAAAATAAAAGGGCATTTATAAGTTAACTTGTTAGGACTGCAGTGCTATCTACTATGGCCAAACGGGGAGATCATTAAAAACACAAGCGGAGGAACGTAAATTCTGCTTTAGAAATTGTGAGCTCACGCAATCTCACTTTGCCAAGCATCTGTGGGAAGAAAATCATGGAAGCAATTTCAACCCTTAACTAATACACCAAATGGACAAAGGAAGGAGGATGGACAAGTGGAAGAAGCTGGAAATCAGAAAGAATTTGGAAAAGAGCGATTTGGTCAATGATTTATTGTTTGAATACCTCTCCCCAATCCTGGAAGCATCCCCTTCCTTCATGGATTGACCTATCTACCCACCCCCCTGTGAACCCCACTAATCACCTTTCCTGACCCTTAATGCCCGTCTTTTCTTTCCCATCAGCACGGATTACAACCCCACCTCTTCTTCCTCCCTCCTCCCTCTCCCACCCACCCCTTTCCCCACATGAATGGTATATAAATGGAAAGCAACTTGATTAATTTGTACCTGATGATGATGCCTAAGCATTGAAACTAGTTGTACGAGAATAAAGAAAAGTGGAAAAATATAATGTGTTCTTCGCTTAAAAAAATGGCTTTCCTGGAAAATTCTTTTTCTCACAGAATGTTAATGACTTCGGGAACAAATATTGTCTTGTACCAGGCTACAAAAATTTCCCAGCTTTTCTTCCACTTGCCATCAAAAGAAGTACCACTTTTTTATCTCCCAAAGTTCTGATGAAACCACTGCTCTCTCTTTCAAAACCTCATGCCCACTAGCTCATTTTTTATTTCCAAAAGAAAGCGTACACTTTAGAAGGCATTTCCAATATCAATCAGCTCGTTCCATTTGCACTGGAGATTTGCATTGCGAGTTGATATATTTTCTAAATATTCCCGCTCTCTTGGCATTCAGCAGAAAAGTTATTTGTTGACCCTGCATCAGCATTAAGGCACTCCCCAATACCACTTTTCAACCTGGATCAATCCACCATTAAACGCTAAAAAACTCCTTTGGTTGGTTGAGAACAAACACAAATACTCCAGGTTTAAATGCATAAACACAAAACAATGTGAATAAACATCTCACTGTTTAACAACTAATCAATTGCAATTGATGCTATAGACAATGTAAAAGTTTGTTAACCTGAAGTAGTACTACCATTAAGTACACTAGAGCAACCTTTATAGTGCTTGGTGAGTCATGCCCTAATCATGCCAAAAGTTACCTACAAACTAATGGAAAATCACTTTCATTTCACCCAGCAGCCTTCCCATCTGGGTAATAGGGCTCCCAGCAGCCACAAGGGCAAAATGACAACCCTCACCGAGTTCCACATCCTGGTCATCTGTCAGGATGAGAACAATGTTGGGTTTCCTCTCCTTGGGGATGGGAATGAAGGGGGAGGAGTGGGGCAGTGGCACTCTCCTGTTGCCCCCCTGCTTGCTCCTTTTGGTGCTCACCACTTCCCTCCTTGGTGCAGCTACCGACAACACCCCCAAAGACAACGGGTCCTGGTCGGCCATTCTACCCACATCTTCCCCACTTGAATGGGAGGAGGGTGATGGAGCAGGGTCTGGGGCCTGTTGGCAAATCAACGGAAAAATTCAATATTGTCATGCTGGATGGATGTCATTACACAAGAGGAAATATTATATAAATAAATGAAAAGTTATGCATGTACATATTTGTGTGTGTGTTTATATATATAACCATATAATCAACCCGAAGGTCGGTTTGGTAGGTGAAAGCAGAGTTCACCCATGTACTAAGCCTGATGTCATGTGAATATTCACACATCAGGGTAGGGGGGCCAGTTCCTTTCCCTGTGCCGGTTATGGTTTGCCAGGAAGATCTGGTACCCAAAAGTATCACATAGCTTGTGTGGAGCTGCAGATGCCCAGAGTGCCTTGCCTGGGAATCGAACCCGGGACCCTCCGGTCAGTAGTCCAACACTCTACCCCATGCACTACTGCGACGACATATTTATATATATACACAGTACAAAAGTATCATGGACGTGAATAGTAATTAAAATGAAGAAGCGAGATGGCTTCATACAGGATCTGAATAGTTTAACAACAAACACTGAAAACTGTAACCACACAAGTACTATATAATTTCTCAGCATTTAAGGCAATGAAGAAACCAATGAAATGTACCTTCCAATGACTTTTGTCAAATTCATAAATTAATAACAATAAAGTAGGTACTTGCACAAGAGAATACATGTTTTAAACATCCAATGAAGTACACAGGGTATATAAACATGCATTGTGTACCACGTATAAATGTGATAGAGTCAATATAATATGAGTTCAGTTTATTAAGTTATATGAATTCAGTTTATTCAACTACCTCACTATCTTGAGGGGAAAATCTTTTCCACCTTTCTGTAGAGAAATTTTAGTCATTAACACCTTCTAAATTTTTTTAACTTGAGTGAACTTTTTAACTCAAGAGTGAAAAGAATAAGTGATTCTAGTAAGTATGAAGAAAAGTGTCCATCATTAATAGAATTTTGGAAAATCAGGATGGTGCAGTGGCAACGGTAGCCTTCCCACCCCAAGGCCCTGGGTTTGATTCCTGGCAACAGCCAATGGCAATGACCAGGAATCAAACCCAGTGCCTTTCAGTGGCACTCCAATCCTACATGGATCCGCTAAATGGGGAGGCACTACAATAGGAGAACACTATCTCCAGATCGGATATTAAATTGTTGACCCCTTAGTGGCTTTTGATAACATCATTGCCAGGTTTTCTCTGCAACCATCTTTCCCTATTCCCTGAAAATTCTACCCAATGGCTCTTAATGAAATAAATGGCCTCAGCTGTAATTTGTCTCCCTTAAAAGTTACTACTCAGCAGTATTACCAATTTATAGCGACACACAGAACATTTGGGAGATTAGACACCTTAATAAAAACAGCCATATGAGCTAAGTGCTATTACCCACTACAGTGAAATCAAAACTTTTGAAGATTTTGCAGCAAAGAATTACAATGAAATGTATGCTGATGGGTCATTATGAACTCGCACAATCAAAACATGTAAGAAAATAACACCAATATTTTTTCCAGAATTTTCACCAACAAATTTTGTCAATCCAAGCAGTTTCCTTCAGAATCTTCAGCCGTAGACGGGCTGGGAAATTCTGAAGGCTGCAATTCCGATGCTAGTGATATTAAAGTTCCTCCCCCACGACTGACGACCTCCCCTGGAGTCGGGTCGGCACCCTCCGCTCACCTCGGGGGCGCTCTGCTCCCGCTGCTGCCCCCCCTTCCTCCCGCCCCTCCTGGTCGCCCTCTGCTCCCCGAACAGGGCCTCCCCGCCCCCCCAAGCCACCCCATCCTCCGACCACGCCAGGGACCGCCTCTGCTCCTCGAATTCTCCCCCGCGGCGGCCCACCGGCGCCGCTTCCTCATCGTCCTTCTGCGAGGCCCACTCAGAAGGACCTTCCTCCCCCCGCGGAAGGCGGCCCGCGGACGCCGACAACGCCAGTGTCATCAGCAGTAGCGCCCCGAACGGCGCTCCTCCGCGGCGGCCGGCCATCGATCTCGTCATGCGCTCGCCGCTCTTCTTCTCGCTGAAAAGACAACAGACCAAGATGACGGATGCTGAACAACTCGGCGGTTAGTTGTCAATTTACATCTCTGCTCGGACTGTGGACCTTTTGGAGGACCAGCTGAGATGCGACTTTTTTCAGACCACTAAACAGAAGGAACTTCAAACATTTCCATTGTTTTAAGAAACGCTCAGGCAAATCAATCTGGTAATTAGAGTAACTGTAATCACTTGCCATAACAAAGAACATTTTGTGGTGTTTTATGACACATAACTACTCTATATCATGTTAAATTTTTGTAAAATATTTTCTTGTAATCTGCCGTTTATGGAAGGATTCGATGGACATAAACTGAAGACCACTACATTCTTTTAACCTCGCCTAACAAGACGCTCAACAATCAACAGTTCATTCCCAGGAAATTCATAAAAGATTACACAGAACCTAGCCGATGCACTACGGATGTTAGAAAGGCATTGCGACGTCAAAGGCCATGTCATGCCAAAATGAAAAATATTAGGGATGACATCTTTAGGGACAAAAAGAATGAGATCACTTATGATTACAAGATATCTGGGGTGAATGCTAGGAATGAATTCCGGAAAGCGTTAAGTGAACTAAAGAGGAAAAGATGAGCAGAAAATTTGAAAGAGAATCCGAAAGAATTTTTGTCGTGCGTCAGAGAAGTTCAGGGAAATAAGTCAAATGTTAATTCACTCAAAAATGAAAAAGGCAGTAACATATGAGTAAACAGTAATTTGGAAAAGGCTAACTTATTAAATTCTTTCTTTCAAAGCGTCATCACCAATATCTCACCGAATGCCTCCGATGGCTTACCAAATCGTACCGATCAGCCGATCCCCAAAACTGATATCTCATATAAAGGAATAGAACGTTTGCTGAAAAATATTTAGCCTAATAAATTCTCCGTGCCCGATGAAATAACTCGCTCGTAAATTTAAGGATCTAGCGTCGGAAAATGCGCCGTATCTAGAAATCATATTTACGTAAGAAGTCGCTGGTAGATCACAGGTTATCAGAAATTAGAAAACCGGTAACGTAACACCAATACAAATAATAACACCAATAAAAAAAGGAGACAAGGAAGAACCGAACAATTTCAGACCTATTTCCCTCCCATCCATTTTGTGAAAGGTTATGGAACACATAGTTGCTAGTTCGAGACACCTCGATAATCAGGAGTTATTAATAAAAAATCAGCACGGTTTCCGAAAAGGTAGATCCTGCGAGACACAACCCGAGCTTTTTGTTCATGATATTCTTACTTTGGGAGAGAGAAATGTTCCAGTGGTCGCGATTTTTCTAGGTTTTAAGAAAGCGTTCAACAAATCCTACACGCAAAGCTAGAAGCATATGCCATAGATAAAAATATCCTGGGTTGGATTAATCTTTTTGAATGGTCGGGTACAAAGAGTAGTGATAGATGGAGTTAGCTCCAATGCAATAGAAGTTACTTCGGATGTTCCCCAGAGAAGTGTTATCGGACCTTATTTTTTCCTACTTTACGGTAACGACATTGCCTCCGTATTCACTAGTAAGCACGTGTATTAATCGGTTATGCAGTGGCTTACCGTGATATCCGTGACCCTGAGGACACAGCAGCTTTGTCAGATGACCTTAATGATATACATCACTGGTGCGACACTTGGCAATTAGAATTAAACTTAAAAAGGTGCCTAGAGATGAATGTTTTGGAAATAGAGCAATTCTCTCCAGAACGCCTACTCCACCAAGAATACCTAAATGGAAATTGAAGACTCGATTAAATACTTGGGCGTTACCCTCACTCACGACCTCTCCTGGGTGAAACACATACTATGGGGAATATGTGGACCGGCTAACAAAAAATTGGGATTTATTAGAAGAGTACTTGGTAAATGTGATGAAAAGGTCAAAGGGAAATGTTACCTGTCGCTGGTTAGGCCTTATTTGGAATATGATGCTAGTATATATGGGTTCCTCACGAAGTTGGCTTGATTGCCGAATTGGATCGCGTGTAGCGTAGAGGAGCTAGATTTGTAAAAAGTAGTTATGTTAAACTTAGTATCGCATCCAAAATATAAGAGCAGCTAGGCTGGGAATCACTCACGGAGCGAACGTTAAATTACAGACTGAAGCTCCTGCATAAATTGGAAGGACGTCTCTCTAGCAATGATTGTATGATTAACCCATTGTACTACGGTAGATCTTGTCAATAAGATTAGAAATATTAAGGGTATAACAGATTTAAGATGTCATTTTATCCACGAACGATAAGGGATCAGAATAAAATTGTCCGATCGCGGTAGGGTCATGTTCGGGTAAAAATTAGTCTGGTGTGTATTCACCTCCAGCCACACACCCTAGCGGTGGTAGCAGGGTAAATATAAATAAAATAAAAAATAAAAATATGGCAAAAAACGACCCACACACTGATCAACCCTTTTTTGATTGATCCGCACACCTTTTACCTACCTTCATTCTGCCCAACTTGCCTGTCCATTTCCCCACCATTTGCCGAATGTTCTCCACTCCCATCTGTCGTACGCATTCCATCGCCAATCAAAATTCTTTTCATCCACCTCTCCTCCCTCTTTTGTATTTCAAACACCAGTCCCCTCTCCTCGTCCACCATGACTAGCACTTCCTTGTTTATTCCCTTTCCGTCCATTTCACCTTCTCCATTCCTCCCCACATCATTAAGGCATCCAATCTACGCTAATCATCTCACTTCAACGACCAATTTTCCGAGCTGCACAAAAGCACGCCTCATATCAGTATTTTCACTCATATTTTCATAGCAACCTTATTCAAAACCTCTCGCATCAACTCTGTTATCCTGGTGAAAACTCCTTCTCCTAACGTATTTCTCCTTCATAAACCCTACTATTTTGACCACCTCCAAAATAGGCAAATCTCCCAATCTCCTCCAGTTAATACCCTCTATTTAAACGCTTAACCTTTCCTCGGCCCTACTAGCAAACCTAACGAACTTTGTTTGACTCACATTAATCCCCATTCCTTACCAATCAAGCTTATTTGCCAATGTGCTAGGCAATGGCTGTAACCCACTTTTCCAATTAGACAACTATAAATTAGCCATTCGCAAATGTGATTGCATGAATTCCCCACCGAATTTCGTTGACGTCTCAATGTCTTCTTATTACCCTTTTTACCATTTCCGAAACAAATAAATTGAATGGCACAGGGAATGGGAGATACCCAGTCTTTACTTCTTTTCCGAACATCCCCCATCTATCCTGACCATCCGACACGCATAACCTGAACGGCTTGAAACATTTACAGGTCGCGGACTACAGTCCCGCCCACTAGCGGCGTTAGTTGCCTTCCACCCTATGAGCCGTCTGTGCTTGGCGGATCGTCGAGCTGTGCGTAAGGTGGCAGTTACGTTAGTTTCTGTTGTCCTTGCTTTTACTGTTTGTCTGTCTAAAATGGAAATTGACGAAATCATGGAGCAACGAATCAACATCAAGTTTTTTGGTGAAGTGCGGCACATCTACATCTACATAAATACCCTGCGAGTCACCAAAAAGGTGTGTGGCAGGGGGTGTAGCACCACGAGGGAAGGGTAAGGGTTGAGGGGGTTGGGGTTAGGTGAGGAAAGGTGGAGGGAACCTGTAAGAAAAAATATACAAATACATATATATATATATATATACATATACATATGTATATTTATGTATATATATACATATATACATACATATACACATATGTATACATATCTCCGCGCAGTCCCTAACCTGTACGTTAATACTTATTATAATGAACTAAGTTCTGGGGGATTTCGGCTACAAGCATTCTGGTCCCTTATTGTTTTTGGAAAAAATGACAAAAATGGTAAAAGTTTTCAAGAAATTATTGAAATGTTGATACGATGATAATGCTCAGAAGAAAACACCCGTTTTCAAGTGGATTAAGCGTTTTGAAGATGAATGCATGAAGAATAAATTACTGATTGATGCAAGGCCGGGACGACATTCAATCACCTGTGTTGACGACGACATTGATCGTGAGCGGTCCTTTGTCCTTACCGATCGTCGAAAAGCTGTCCCAATTACAGCTGATGAGAAGTCGAGTTGAGTTAGATGAGTTAATTATTTTATGAGTACAAATTAAATAATTAACTGCTCGCCAAATAACCCAACTAAGCACGCATTTTTGTTTGACATAAGCTGATGGACAAATTTCATTTCCTCTCCGACTAATGCTTGCTGTTGCTTGAATCAACTCCCTTGCCTAACATTCCTCTCTATTCAGCACTCCATCGTCTATCAGGATACTCCGTATCCATCTTTCCTAACATCTAAGGCTTTCACCCAACAACTCTCTTCTCTTCACCAACATATCTAATGACTATTCGTTCGCTCACCTAACCGTCCATTTTACTTTTACGTCCATCTCCACACACACACACATATCTCGCAATCGTCACATCTAAGCTTATCATCTTGCTTCCACGATCACGTTTCCGGGTCGTTAAAACCACGCTGCATATTAAAGTTTTCAATAATCTTTCCTTAGCATACTCAGTCCCGGTCAACTATTCCCTCCATCTCGTGAACGCTTCCTTGCCCAACGCATTTCTCCTTCAAATCCCCCGAATACCCTGGCCATCGTGGTCCGAAACACTGCCAAGATTAGAAAAATGCTCCAACAAGTCTTAGCAACACCTATTTTAACGTTGAACCTTACTTTCCCCTTCCTCTAAAGTAGCATAACCTTTCTTTAGTTTATATTCATTCTCTTTCCATACCTATCACACTGACTTTCAAATGCCTTCAGCCATACTTGCAACCCTTTGGCGACTGACAAACTAAAGCCTAATCATTAGCAAATCTGACTGATTTTATGAATTTCTCAGAGACTTTCATTCCTACTTCCAGTTCTTCCCATGCCTCTTCAATCATTTCCTGTACATATACGTTGAACAGCACCGGTGACAATGGGCAACCCTGCCTTACCCCTCTTCCTAACAATGCCCATCCGGACTCTCCGTTCCCCACTCGCACCTGAGCAGTCTGAGACATGTACAGGTTGCGGATCAGTCTCCTGTCCCTCCTATCCATCCCTATTTTCTGCAATACACGCATTAATTTTTCCCAATTCACTCTATCAAACGCTTTTTCGAAATCTACAAAACGGCAAAAACGTCTATATTCCTCTCGATTAGTGATCTCATTACTGCAATGGCATCACGCGTACCTCTCCCCTTCCTAAACCCAAACTGACCATCCCCTAAGTAATCATTTTCCCCACTCTCTGTCCTTTTCCATATGAACAGGTAGCGGATTAGCCTCCTATCCCTTAACGCACTTGCCGGCCTTTACGGAGGTCGCGGGTTCCATTCCTAGGTGGGTTTTCCGCCATCTATGGCTTAGGTGTCTGTAATCGTCTTTGATGTTATGTTAAGGAGTTAGGTAGAAGAAGGGATTATTAAGTCTCAATCTCGCCCCAATAGAATCGATAAATAAATAACAAAATTGCCTGCAATGCGTTCATAACTTTACCCAAATCACTTTATGAAACACCTTTTTGAAATTTATGAAACAAATACATCCTGATTGTATTCTATGTTCCTCTCTATTAGTGACTTCATTACTGCTGCATCACACGTGCCTCTACCCTTCCATAATCCAAACTGATCATTCCCTAAGTAATCATTTGCCCTTCCATAAATCCTCTCATTGATGATATTAAGTACCACAAATTTATTGTTCTATCGTGCTCACTGCACCTTCGGTCGCCGCAGTCCAGGGTTGAGCAATGAATTACTGACCAGATGGTCCGGCTTCGATTCCCGGGAACCCTCAGCTCCACCCAATCCATGTGATTTTTCGGGTACCAGATCTTCCTGGGAAACCATAACCGGCGCAGGGGAAGGAACTGGCCCCGCTAACCTGATGTGTGAATATTCACACGCCGTCGGGCTTAGTACATGGGTGAGCTCTACCATCACCTACCAAACCGACCTTCGGGTTTATTATTGTGTTTATGGTTTATATCTAAAAACGCAGGCCTAATTCCAAACACGAACACCCTCTCCGCATTCTTTACGCCTCTCTTGAATCTTTCCTGGTTCACTTAGTAATTATTCGGTCGTATCTTTGATAGTACGTTTCGGGAATGTTCCCATTTTGCCTCCTGATAAGTGTTTCACCTTCTGTACAGTGCACCCTCTGTAGCCCTATCATGTCCTCCTCATGCGCCCTTGTCCTCTTCCCATTAACTATAACCTTAAATTCGTCATTACTCAGTTTCTTCGTTACCTATCATTCTGAATCTGACGCAACATTTCATTAGTACTAAATTATTATCTCAATTATGATTATTGTCATGATATTCTTTTTTTTAATTCCACATTTACTGATTGACAGTGTCAGGTGGCACACAAGTCCCAAATAATAACAAAGGTAAAATCAGCCATTAAACAAAAGTACACTTAAAGGGAACTTCAAAACACAAAGACTCTTTCGCAAAGCAAGAAAATCCCCAGCTCATTAACATCAATCAATCAGCAAGAAAAAAAAGAAAAATTAAAAAAATTAAGCTGTTACATATAATTTTACACCACACATCAATCAAATTATTACATGTATTCCTTACATCTTTTCTTTAAAGCTTGCTCTCTGTTAGGAAAGGGCTCAAATACTTTTGCAGGTAAGGTGTTTCAATCAACAACTGTTTTATTTAGAAAAGGAATTTTTTATTCATTCTTTGTGCCCGGCATTTCACCTTAAGAACCCGCACACTTGGCAGTAATTATTCAAGGTATGTTTTGTAGAAACGACATTCTCCTCCTCCACTCACTCCTCCACTCAACGACCTCACCTCCACAGACATTCTATAAGGAAGACAATCAAGTACTCTAATAATTATTATCGGGTGATGGATTTACAGTGGGTGGCTTTGTCAGTTTAGCAGTAGGTACCGATGGGAAAGAAATAGTTTCTTTTGATACAACGCGGAAACGAACATACGGAGGTAGGCTGAAACTAATGCATACAGCCTTGTACCACACACAAAATGACATTCAGAAATTCTCCTGGTGGCAAGTGGAAGAAACATTCCCCCTCAACATGCATGCACAGGTTTCAGGTCGTTTCATTCATCCAGTGTATATTGAGAAGCGGGAGTAAGGAGACGTGTTCTAGTGCTATGCCAACACAAGAATTTTTAACTGCTGAAAACGTGACACTTACTGAGATTCATCGTCGTTTAAAGGCTGTTTATGGTGACGATGCTGTTGATATGTCCACTGTAAATCGATGGGTAGTAAAATTTCGTGGTTGCGAGCCTGGAAAAGCTATAATTGTTAATGAAAATTCTTTTGACTCTGTCTTGGGATGCTCACCTAGTTTATGTGGCCGATTTTCTGGAACGAGGGGCAACGGTAAATTCTTCTTAGTATACAGGTCTATATTAAGCGAGAGATGGAAAGAGGTAACATAGATGTTTTAGGCCTCTGCGAGGTGAGATGGAAGGATAGCGGGGATTACTGGAGTGACAATTATAGAGTAATATACAGCGGCGGGGATGAGAGCCAACGAGGGGTTGCCTTAATTTTAAATAAAGGGGTAGGAAGAAGCGTAGTCAACATAGAGCAAGCGACAGATAGAATTTTACTCGTAGAGATTAAAGCAGAGCCGACGAACTTGGTCATTATTCAGGTATACATGCCACCGAGCAACCACAAGGAGGAAGAAGTCGATAGGATGTATGATGAGTTAGAGGATATCATCGCGAGTGTTCCTGCAGGGAAACATTTGATAGTGATGGGGGATTGGAATGCGACGGTAGGCGAAGGAAGAGATGGTGGTGAGGTGGGGGACTATGGGTTAGGCACGAGGAATGAACGCGGGGAGAAAGCAATTGAATTCTGCAGGAGACAGGGGTTAGTCATCACCAACACATGGTTTAGACACCACAAAAGGCGTAGGTATACATGGAAAATGCCAGGTGACTCAGAAAGGTATCAGTTAGATTATATTATGGTTAGGCACAGGTTTAGGAACAGTGTGATAAATTCGCACAGTTTCCCAGGAGCGGATGCGGACTCTGACCACAATTTAGTTGTTATGAAATGTAATGTTCGTTTCAAGAAGATAAGGCAAGGGCGGCGGGTTAAAAAATGGAATTTAGAAGCAGTAAATGAATTAACGAGGAAGGAGTATCAGGAGGCTGTAGAGAAAATGATGGATGACGGTAAAGAACTGAGTGCTATCGAAGAAAAATGGGAATGTATCAAGAAAGGGATATTGGAAGCCGCTAAAGACACTATAGGAACCGTTAACGGGAAAAGGATAAGGAAACCATGGGTAACGGATGAGATGATTGCGAAGATGGATGAGAGAAGAAGATGGAAAAATGTAAACACAGAGTTAGGCAAAATGAAGTACAAAGAGTTAAACAATAAATTGAGAAGGGCCACAAATAAAGCAAAAGAAGAATGGTGGAAAACGCAATGCGAGGATATGGAAAGTTTACAGAAGAAGGGTGAAATTGGTGCTCTATACAGCAAGGTTAAGTTATTATCGGGAAGTAAGAAGGCAAGATGTGTGCTAACAGTTAAAGATAAATGGGGTAAAATAATAGTTGAACCAGGAAAAATCCAAGAGAGATGGAAGGAATATATAGAAACACTGTATGGTAAAGAACTTAGGCCGACAAGGTTAGACATAGAAAAGGAACATGACGTAGAAGAAGATAGCTTAGGTCCAGGCATACTCGACGATGAAATAGAAAGGGCATTAAAGGAGATGAAAGCAAATAAGGCTGTGGGGGTGGACAATATTCCTGTAGAAATGTTGAAATGGTTAGGGAAAGGTGGGAAGAAGGCCATATATGGACTGATTCGTTGTATCTATGAGGAAGGAATCTGGCCGGAAGATTTTGTGAGATCGGTGTTAGTTCCTATTCCAAAAAAGGCAAAGGCTTCGTCATGTGAGGATTACAGAACAATAAGTTTGATATCCCACGCAGCTAAAGTTATTCTCAGGATCATCAACAAAAGGATAGAGAGTAAGGCGAATGATTACTTAGGGGATGATCAGTTTGGGTTCAGGAAAGGAAGAGGTACGCGTGATGCCATTGCAGTAATGAGATCACTAGTCGAGAGGAATATAGAATACAATCAGGACGTTTTTGCCTGTTTTGTAGATTTCGAAAAAGTGTTTGATAGAGTGAATTGGGAAAAATTAATGCGTGTATTGCAGAAAATAGGAATGGATTGGAGGGACAGGAGACTGATCCGCAACCTGTACATGTCTCAGACTGCTCAGGTGCGAGTGGGGAACGGAGAGTCTGGATGGGCAGTGTTAGGAAGAGGTGTAAGGCAGGGTTGCCCATTGTCACCGGTACTGTTCAACGTATATGTAGAGGAAATGATTAAAGAGGCATGGGAAGAACTGGAGGTAGGAATGAAAGTCGGAGGGGAACTCGTAAAATCGGTTAGGTTTGCTGATGACCAAGCATTAGTTGCTCAGTCAGCCAAGGGGTTGCAAGCATTGTTGAGTGAATTGGAGGTTCAGTGCGATAAATATGGGATGAGAATCAATATTAATAAAACAAAAGTTATGCGATTTTCCAGAAAGAAAAAGGCTAAGCTAAATATTAAAATAGGCGGGGAAAGAATAGAGCAGGTAGAGCAGTTTACATATCTCGGAAGTGTTTTGGACCAATACGGTCAAAGTGGTAGGGACGTAAGGAGAAGAATTGCGCTAGGCAAGGAGGCTTTCTCAAGGAGGAGGGAGTTGATGACGGGGACATTGAGTAGGGATGTTAAGACAAGACTCGTAAAAACTCTGATATGGAGTGTAGCTATGTACGGCGCGGAAACGTGGTCGCTGAAGCAGGAGGATAGACGTAGATTGGAGGCTTTTGAAATGTGGGTGTGGAGAAGAATGGAGAAGGTGAAATGGACCGAAAGGAAAACAAATGAGGAAGTACTGGAGATGGTGGGTGAGGAGAGGGGTTTGTTGAGAGAAATCCTATGGAGGCAGGAAAAATGGATGAAAGGCGTATTGAGCGGTAGTGGAATGTTGAAGAGGGTAATAGAGGGGAGAATGTTGGGCAAGCGAGGTAAGGGTAGGAACAGGATAGGGATGTTGGACGGGATGAAGGGAGGAAAGAAGTACACCGAGATGAAGAGGGACCTGATATAGATTAGTTTGCTAGGTGGGGAGTCACAAAATGTTTATTTGATAGTTGTGTCCATCCAAAAACCTACCTTAACCGGTAGATTACCTAAAAAAAATACAGGTCTAAAACCTGTATACAGACTCTAAAACACCTCCGACGTCGAGTTTGCCGTGTTAAAGGCAGCCTGACGCCAATAATTTTGCAACATGACGACGCTCGTCCACACAACTCGCGCGCAACTGGAGAGGCTCTGCCAAATCTGAAATTTGAACCGATTCCACAGCCTCCTTACTCCCCGATATTGCGCCTTGCGATTTTTATTTTTCCTTCAACTCAAGTGACACCTCAAAGGGTAATCATTACACCTCAGGCGATGAGGTGAAGGCCGCTGTCAAGTCCTGGATTCGAGAAAAGTCGGAAGAGTTTTTCAGTGACGGATAAACATGATTTAGAAACTTTAGAATTGTACTTTAATGCACTTTTGACCCGATATTACTATTTGTTTTGGTTCGCGCTCTACAAGCATGTGTGCATTGGTTTTCAGCCTATCCTCTTATTTCACATCCCGATTTTGCCCTTGGACGGTAATGCGTGGCTATTTGCTATAATACCGTGCGTTAACTGTCGGACAGACGCACTCTTCTCCAAGAGAGCTATGCACCGGATAGTTTTTTTCCCAATCCAACCAAGAGGGCGACACGCAAATGTTATACATCACCTTGGATTTTGAGGAATTTGTATGGGCAGCAGTATGTGAGAACTACAGAACCATAAGCCTGATTTCGAACGCAGCCAAAGTGGTTCTCAGCACCATTAACAAGCGGATGGAGAGCAGGGCAAATCACTTTGGGGATGGACGGTTCGGGTTCATGAAGGGGATAGCCATTGCAGTAATGGGGTCAGTAAAAAAGAGGAACATGGAATACAATCAGGATGTTTTTTTACTTTTCTAACATTTGGTTAAGGTGTTTAATAGAGTGGAGTGGGTAGAATTAAAGAATACATTGCAGAAAAAAGGAGAAGATAGGAGTGACGGGAGACTTACAGGCTACAACCTATTCATGCCGGAAGCTGCCTGGTGCGAGGTGGCGGATTAAGGTCGGTTCGGGTCATGTTAGGTTAAGAGATGAGACATCAGGGGTAACCACACTCACCTGTGGGTTCAATTTTTATGTGGAGGAAATGGTTAATGAGGCATCGGAAGAATTGCAGATTGGAATGAGAGTCGGCGGGGAATTCGTAAAATCATTTAGGTTTGCTGATAATCAAGACTTAGTTTCAGTCAGCCAATGTGTTGGAAGCATTTTCGAGTGCATTGGAAATTCGGTGCGATATATATGGGATGAGAATAAATGTAAATAAAACATAGGTTATCTGAATTTCCCAAAAGAGAATGGCTAAGTTAAACGTTAAAACAGGAAGGCAAAAACTGTTTACGTATCTCGGAAGTGTTTCGGACCAAAAAAGTAGTAGGGACGTAAGGAGAAGAATTGCCCCAGGGTAAGAAACTTTCACCAATAGAAGATGACATGGACGTTGAATAAGAATGATAAGAGAAGACTCGTAAAAACTTAGACATGGGGAGTACGGCTCGGAAGAATGGTCGTTGAATATCTGTGGCCTCCATGTGAAACTTTCCTCGCCACATTTAGACTTCTCCACTACTACCCGGGTTTATCTCACCCAACCCATGTGGCGTGATCACCTGTAGCTAAACACCACACGCATCTTTTCCCGCTTCCCCTTTTGGCCATTTCGCCAATCCACCCACCCACCGATTGTGGGGGGTGCGTCCGCGATCGCCGGTTCACGGGCAAACGATACACATTTCCATGAACTCTGTCATTGACGCCAATGAGCCTGTCAGTCAGTTTCCTGCGCGCGCGGCATTGAGAGTTCACCACCCACCCCTCCCCACTTCTTTTCGCCCCCCCCCCCCCCCCGGTTTGCCCTCGCCCCTCCCTGCCCCCCCCCCTTTCTCCCGTCTCTCTTAGCTCGAGGTCATCCGTAGTTAAGTGCGCGACGGAAGACCATACCGTGGACACCTGCTTGTGATCCCGTGCCACCACCTCCCCTCTTCTCTGCCCCAAAGGCACCTCTTGGGTGCACCATGCGCCGCCAACGAAACGCATGAAGATAAAGGCGTTTGCGGATTGGTTTTAGGTCAAGCGGGTTGGGCGAGGGGCACGTCATGGGACGGACACCATTGCGGGAGCAGCCCAAGATACCGTCGGCAATACCCGTTTTCGAAGTTGAAGCTCCGCCGGAGCAATCCGGCAATTACAGCCATTCCAATCGGTACAACAGAAAATCGAACGTGGCACCGTTCATGAGAATACGCTGAAATGATGAAATTGCACGCAGGCGGTACGGAAAGCTAGCCATTTAATTATTTATATTTGAAAACGTGCATGATCATACGCTTTTGCATTTCCCGCCAAATGTATGATACACTAAAACAAGAATTTTAATTAATTATTCACTTGCTGAAGGCATTTAAATCGAACGCAGTCTTCAATTTCCAGGGAATTGACAAAAGTCGCTCTTTTGATAGGCGGCTCTTGACGAATTCCTGCTTTCCGAACGTTTCGTGCAATTATTCTACAATTATTGAATTTCTACTTGGATGTTCCGCTGCATTGTAAATTTTCCTCGTCGCATTAATCGTAATGTTTAATGCACCTCCGATTCATTCTTACGGGATTTATTCTTACAGTGCATCCATGTATTTAATGCACTTTTTTGTCATGTATCTACATATTTAAGAAATCGCTGGTACATCACAAGATTCCCAGAAATTGGAAAACATCTTGGGAAACGCCAAAAAACGGAGACATGGAGAAAACCGACCAATTTACCGATCTATTTCCCTCACATCCATTTCGTGCAAGGTTATGGAGCATATAGTTGCTAGTTAGAACGTGAGACACTTCGATAGTCAGGAGTTATTGATGGAAACCCAGCACGGTTTCCGAAAGGGTAGATCCTGCGAGATACAACTTGCGCTTTTTGTTCAAGATATTCTCACTTTGGGAGAGAGCAAAGTTCCATCGATTAATTGCAGAACAGATAGAATTAATATGCCATTTTTTTCCACGAATGACAAGGGATCAGAAAAACATTGTCCGACCGCGGTAGGGTCATATTCGGGTCACAATTAGTCTGCCTTGTATTCAATCCCTGCCACACTTCCTAGTGCGTGGCTTGTAGAGTACTTTTAAATACAAACACAAAATATATTTAATTGTGATGCTTAACTAATTAGAATTAAATGGTGTCAGTAAATATATACTAGGTAATTAATATTACTATTCACCCCTGATTTGACTGTTTCTCCGAGTCTAGAGAGCTTCGGTATACTCCAAGCAGAAACCTCATCTCACAGTACACCGGATCTCTTCTTTTACGGATTAGGAAAGTATTGTGAGAATACCTAGTCCTTTCTTCGTCCCTTTGAAATCTGGTCATTCCGGCATCTTTTAGAAGAAATCATTTTTTGTGCTTCCTCTCTTGCTTTAATTGCTGGGTATATTTTTGATGAATTCTAAATATTGTAACTCAATCTGTGCTTAGCTTTATCTTTTAAATATCTATAAAATGCTGGATAATTACAAGAATTGCCCATTTTAACACACCGTCCCTGATTCTACAGGGAATCTATAACGTCAACAATTTTTTTGCTGTTGTCTTGCTAGATTTAGCTGCGATAAGCATAACTTTCATTGCTAACATGAGACGTGGACAAAAATACAAATCGTATTTCGATAACTTACCTCGTAGATCTTCAATTCGAGCGGTGGAGTCTAAATTGGCAGTGTTTTTTTTTCATTTGAATTATATCCAACCTTTCCATAACATATATTTCTTTGACGTATGAAAATATAAAAGAAATGTCTTGCTTAGGAGGGATCCATTGATCTTTTTCCCAAATCTCCCAAAGTATGTGAAACTTATTCTAAAATCGCCCGTTTTGTTTACAGCAACTTTTCCAGGACATACAGCGTGCGTTCCAAAAGTGATGTTTTTACTTTTTAGAGTAATTTGTTTAACAGATTTGCACAAACACTTGAAATTCTTCAAAGTACTGTCCTTGGACCTCTACACATTTTTTCCAGCGACTCTGTCATGACCGGTACGAGTCCTGGAAGACGTCTTCGTGGACCTATCGCAAGGTCTCCGTCACGGCTGATTAGATTTATTCTATGGACGAAAAACGGGTTCCTCTCAGGGCTGCCTTAATCCGAGGGAAGAAGTCTGCTGGGTCGACGTCAGGACTATAGGGGGGGGCGTTGGCACCTGGTGTTTGACCATGAACTCGCGGACTCGTAGCGCCTTGTGGCAAGGCGCGTCGTCGTGCCAGGTAGCTTAGGTGTCTTTTCCATCCTGATGACCCTTTTTCGGTGTCTTTCCAGTACATCCATGTAGAAGGCAGCGTGAACTGTCTGTCCTTGAGGAAAAAAGTCTATTGACCAGTCCTTTGCTGTCGAAAAAGACAATGAGCACTGTTTTCACTTTTTAGTTGCTCATTCTTGCCTTTTTGGGCTTGGGGGAATGGTCGGTGTGCCACTCAAGAGCTTTGGCGTTTTGTTTCTGGGTAATATTAAAAAACCTAGTTTTAATCGCCAGTGACGACGTTGTCTAAATAATCAGGTTCATCATTATAATCAATACGTTGCAAAAGCTCACTTGAAATTTCCGCTCGGTTGGTCTTTCGAGACACGGTCAGCGTGCAGAGGTTTACAATAACTGATGCCCTGCCGCTGCGACAGCTTGGAGAGCACGGAGACCGGTTTCGCGACAAAGCAAAATAAGTGCCCCCCCCATCCCACCCACTCAAAGTGATTCGATCCCACTCCGACCAATATGAGTGATGCGAGAAATTCAATTGCATAACTTTTGGAACGTACCCTGTACTTGTCCATTTCTTTGGATATGATCTTTTACTTCAAAAAATGTGTTTTTGGCATTAAATTCTGTCTCTATTTCAATATTATGAACTAATTGCCTTTAGGTTTGCCAAGTTCGTCGTATTATTCATCTAGCCATTCAAAAAAGTGCTTTCTAATAGTTGTTAAGGCGAAAACAGTCCTTCATAAATTGAGTGATTTCATTCCCCTCCGTGATCCACCGACATTCAAAACTTGTATTAAGCATATTTAGAATTTTTGAAGAACTTCATTTTTGAATTTTTGTTAAATCCAATATGAATGAGATATTGCGAACGAGTAGTTTCAGATGTAATTCAGGTGGAATTAGAACTTATTCATGATCAATTATTTCAATTTTCCACTTCTAAACGAATTCACTACGAATGTGGTTTCGATTTAGCCACCCACTAAATCATAGGTTTTTCTGTGGCTCAGTCGGCCAGAGCAGAAATCCACATGTAGTTGGTGGCAACTGACAGAAACGGATTGGGTCCCTTGTGTGAACAGAAAAGAACCTCTCGCGGCAATCATCACTTGTACGGGCTCGGGCGATTCTTTTGCCAATTATCGAGTAATTCTTCTCGAAACATATGATCGAATGGCTTGTGTGGGGTCATTACCCATGCCAACCACATGGCCGCGTCTGGACTAATATTTTTACAAAATGTTTAAAGCATGTCACCGACTCCAAAAGAACCCTCAGAGGAGGCACTTCTACAACTTGTTCTTGAAGGCCATACAAACCACAAGGTCAACACTAATGTTATAAAATTAGTAGGAGCCAATATTTTCACTGTAATTTGCAAATTGCATAAGATTGGATAAAAGCTTAATGGACCCATTTACTTCAAACCACAGTGAGAAAGTTAAGACATTTATAAGGCAGAGAGCTCCCGGTCCTTGCATCTGACACCATTGATCTGTTCTGCCGATCTTCACTGAGAGCAAAACGCAAAAACATAGTAGCTAATGCCTTCCTATGCCACTGGTATTCTTCCCATAGATAGGAATGTTTTCTAGAGTGAAGAATTTCTAACAGCCTGGAGCTGAACATAGTGACAGGCACTCAGGTTCATCAAAATGATCAGAAATCAAACTGTAGCCCTGATGATCCTGTTCCTTGTTCACCTGAAAGTCTTCGTAACAGATTGGTACCGCCCTCTGAGATATCACCACGACCACCAAAAAGAGAATACGTCCAATAGGGGTGGAAGACCTGGAGCATCTTCTATAATATCCAGCTCTCCAAATAAAAATCATTTATGAGGCCGAACTAGTTGCTAAGCAACAACCAAAATATAACAACGATCGGAAATAAAACGCAGAAATGCAGATATCTCCCGAAAAACATTAACATGGAAACTTTTCACGAAATCAGAATACATCAAAGTATTCTCATGCGCCGATGAGTCTTTCCATTCTTATATATCGTCTGAATAAACTTTGCACTCTCTACCGTACGGAATGATAAAGATCCAAGAAAGAAAAGGAGAGGTCAAGGTGAAATGTTAAGCATGTTCGCTGTGTGCAGTCCGCCTTGGTTGGACCGTCGAATACAAAGAGATTCCTTTCGTAATATCAGTAAATGAAACACGAAGTTTTCATTGAATATAAGTCTCACTAAATGTGTTTCTTGTGAAATTTGGTCCGTTTTCTCCATTTTCAGCATTCCACATTGTCCTTCAAATACAACTTTTGAAACATTTTCTAACAAGATGAACATTTGAAAAGTGTGGAGAAGAATAAAGAAGGTGAAATGGACCGAAAGGAAAACAAATGAGGAAGTACTGGAGATGGTGGGTGAGGAGAGGGGTTTGTTGAGAGAAATCCTATGGATGCAGGAACAAGGGATGAAGGTCATATTGATCGGCAGTGGAATGTTGAAGACTGTAATAGAGGGGAAAATGCTAGGCAAACAAGGAAAGGGCAGGAACAGAATAGGGATGTTGGACGGAATGAAGGGAGGAAAGAAGTACACAGAGATGAAGATGAGACCTGATATAGATTAGGTTGCTGGATTGGGTTTTGTTAGGAGTCACAAAATATTTATTTGATAGTTGTCTGTCCAAAAACCTACCTTAACCGGTAGATTACCTTATAAATAATACACATAAATAAATAAATATATATGTGTGTATATATACATATATATATATATACATATATATATATATATATATATATATATATATATATATATATATACATATATATATATATATATATATATATATATATATATATATATATATATATATATATATATAGATGATGCGGAAGTACTCACGAGAGCAATATAACTTTTGGACGGCACAATAGAACACAGAATAAAACAGATAACACGTAAAGACTCTGAGTCTGACCTAAAGAAGGCCTCGGAGTAGGCCGAAAGCTTAAATCATCTACAGTGTGAGTGTCCTTTTACGTGTTATCTGTTTTATTCTGTGTTCTATTGTGCCGTCCAAAAGTTATATATATATATATATATTTATATATATATATATATTTATATTTATATATTTATATATATATATATATATATAAATACGAAGTCCCGCCATACGGCGCACAAATATTCATTCAAACATAGAAATAGGTATAAGGAAAGGGAATAGGAAAACACATAAAAGGCGAATAC
>CM073774.1:105684374-105748513 GCA_037158775.1 Hetaerina titia
TATATATATATATATATATATATATATATATATATAATATATATATATATATATATATATATATATATAATATAGATATATATATATATATTATATATTTTATTTATTATTACGTATTCTACCGGTTAAGGTAGGTTTTTTGGACGGACACAACTATCAAATACATATTTTGTAACTCCAAACAAAACCCAATCAAGCAACCTACTCTACAACAGGCCCCCTCTTCATCTCTGTGTACTTCTTTCCTCCCTTCATCCCCATCCAACATCCCTATCCTGTTCCTACCCTTTCCTCGCTTGCCCACCATTCTCCCCTCTATTACCCTCTTCAACATTCCACTACCGCTCAATACCCCTTTCATCCATTTTTCCTCCCTCCACAGGATTTCTCTCAACAAACTCCTCTCCTCCCCCACCATTTCTAGTACTTCCTCATTTGTTTTCCTTTCGGTCCATTTCACCTTCTCCATTCTTCTCCAACCCACATTTCAAAATCCTCCAATCTACGTCTATCCTCCTGCTTCAGCGACCACGTTTTCGCGCCGTACATAGCTACGCTCCATATCAGAGTTTTTACGAGTCTTGTCTTAACATGCCTAATCAACGTCCCCGTCATCAACTCCCTCCTCCTTGAGAAAGCCTCCTTGCCTAGCGCAATTCTTCTCCTTACGTCCCTACCACTTTGACCGTATTGGTCCAAAAAACTTCCGAGATATGTAAACTGCTCTACCTGCTCTATTCTTTCCCCGCCTATTTTAATATTTAGCTTAGCCTTTTTCTTTCTGGAAAATCGCATCACCTTTGTTTTATTAATATTGATTCTCATCCCATATTTATCGCACTGAACCTCCAATTCACTCAACAATGCTTGTAACCCCTTGGCTGACTGAGCAACTAATGCTTGGTCATCAGCAAACCTAACCGATTTTACGAATTCCCCTCCGACTTTCATTCCTACCTCCAGTTCTTCCCATGCCTCTTTAATCATTTCCTCTACATACTATATACGTTGAACAGTACCGGTGACAATGGGCAAACCTGCCTTACCCCTCTTTCTAACACTGCCCATCCGGACTCTCCGTTCCCCACTCGCACCTGAGCAGTCTGAGACATGTACAGGTTGCGGATCAGTCTCCTGTCCCTCCAATCCATTCCTATTTTCTGCAATACACGCATTAATTTTTCCCAATTCACTCTATCAAACGCTTTTTCGAAATCTACAAAACAGGCAAAAACGTCCTGATTGTATTCTATATTCCTCTCGACTAGTGATCTCATTACTGCAATGGCATCACGCGTACCTCTTCCTTTCCTGAACCCAAACTGATCATCCCCTAAGTAATCATTTGCCTTACTCTCTATCCTTTTGTTGATGATACTGAGAATAACTTTAGCTGCGTGGGATATCAAACTTATTGTTCTCTAATCCTCACATGACGAAGCCTTTGCCTTTTTTGGAATAGGAACTAACACCGATCTCACAAAATCTTCCGGCCAGATTCCTTCCTCATAGATACTACGAATCAGTCCATATATGGCCTTCTTCCCACCTTTCCCTAACCATTTCAACATTTCTACAGGAATATTGTCAACCCCCACAGCCTTATTTGCTTTCATCTCCTTTAATGCCCTTTCTATTTCATCGTCGAGTATGCCTGGACCTAAGCTATCTTCTTCTACGTCATGTTCCTTTTCTATGTCTAACCTTGTCGGCCTAAGTGCTTTACCATACAGTGTTTCTATACATTCCTTCCATCTCTCTTGGATTTTTCCTGGTTCAACTAATATCTTACCCCATTTATCTTTAACTGTTAGCACAGATCTTGCCTTCTTACTTCACGATAATAACTTAACCTTGCTGTATAGAGCACCAATTTCACCCTTCTTCTGTAAACTTTCCATATCCTCGCATTGCGTTTTCCACCATTCTTCTTTTGCTTTATTTGTGGCCCTTCTCAATTTATTGCTTCACTCTTTGTACTTCATTTTGCCTAACTCTGTGTTTACATTTTTCCATCTTCTTCTCTCATCCATCTTTGCAATCATCTCATCCGTTACCCATGGTTTCCTTATCCTTTTCCCGTTAACGGTTCCTATAGTGTCTTTAGCGGCTTCCAATATCCCTTTCTTGATACATTCCCATTTTTCTTCGATAATACTCAGTTCTTTACCGTCATCCATCATTTTCTCTACAGCCTCCTGATACTCCTTCCTCGTTAATTCATTTACTGCTTCTTAATTCCATTTCCTAACCCGCCGCCCTTGCCTTATCTTCTTCAAACGAACATTACATTTCATAACAACTAAATTGTGGTCAGAGTCCGCATCCTCTCCTGGGAAACTGTGCGAATTTATCACACGGTTCCTAAACCGCTGTCGCTTGCTCTACGTTGACTACGCTTCTTCGTACCTCTTTATTTAAAATTACGGCAACCCCTCGTTGGCTCTCGTCCCCGCCGCTGTATATCATATATATATATATATATATATATATATATATATATATATATATATATATATATTTAAGAGATTTAAGCTTTCGGCCTACTCCAAGGCCTTCTTCAAGTCTGACCTGAAGAAGGCCTCGGAGTAGGCCGAAAGCGTAAATATCTACAGTGTGAGTGTCCTTTTACGTGTTATCTGTTTTATTCTGTGTTCTATTGTGCCGTCTAAAAGTTATATATATATATATATAAATATATATATATATATATATATATATATATATATATATATATATATATATATATATATATATATATAACTTTTTAATATAATCAAGCGAGAGATGGAAAGAGGTAACA
This sequence comes from Hetaerina titia, assembly GCA_037158775.1. Lineage (NCBI taxonomy): Eukaryota > Metazoa > Arthropoda > Insecta > Odonata > Calopterygidae > Hetaerina > Hetaerina titia. The sequence continues at coordinate 105,687,178 of CM073774.1, forward strand.
TAGAGGTTTTAGGCCTCTGCGAGGTGAGATGGAAGGATAGCGGGGATTACTGGAGTGACAATTATAGAGTAATATACAGCGGCGGGGACGAGAGCCAACGAGGGGTTGCCGTAATTTTAAATAAAGGGGTAGGAAGAAGCGTAGTCAACATAGAGCAAGCGACAGATAGAATTTTACTCGTAGAGATTAAAGCAGAGCCGACGAACTTGGCCTTATTCAGGTATACATGCCACCGAGCAACCATAGGGAGGAAGAAGTCAATAGGATGTATGATGAGTTAGAGGATATCATCACGAGTGTTTCTACAGGGAAACATTTGATAGTGATGGGGGATTGGAAAACGACGGTAGGCGAAGGAAGAGATGGTGGTGAGGTGGGGGACTATGGGCTAGGCACGAGGAATGAACGCGGGGAGAAAGCAATTGAATTCTGCAGGAGACAGGGGTTAGTCATCACTAACACATGGTTTAGACACCACAAAAGGCGTAGGTATACATGGAAAATGCCAGGTGACTCGGAAAGGTATCAGTTAGATTATATTATGGTTAGGCACAGGTTTAGGAACAGTGTGATAAATTCGCACAGTTTCCCAGGAGCGGATGCGGACTCTGACCACAATTTAGTTGTTATGAAATGTAATGTTCGTTTCAAGAAGATAAGGCAAGGGCGGCGGGTTAGGAAATGGAATTAAGAAGCAGTAAATGAATTAACGAGGAAGGAGTATCAGGAGGGTGTAGAGAAAATGATGGATGACGGTAAAGAACTGAGTATCGAAGAAAATGGGAATGTATCAAGAAAGGGATATTGGAAGCCGCTAAAGACACTATAGGAACCGTTAACGGGAAAAGGATAAGGAAACCATGGGTAACGGATGAGATGATTGCAAAGATGGATGAGAGAAGAAGATGGAAAAATGTAAACACAGAGTTAGGCAAAATGAAGTACAAAGAGTGAAGCAATAAATTGAGAAGTGCCACAAATAAAGCAAAAGAAGAATGGTGGAAAATGCAATGCGAGGATATGGAAAGTTTACAGAAGAAGGGTGAAATTGGTGCTCTATACAGCAAGGTTAAGTTATTATCGTGAAGTAAGAAGGCAAGATCTGTGCTAACAGTTAAAGATAAATAGGGTAAGATATTAGTTGAACCAGGAAAAATCCAAGAGAGATGGAAGGAATGTATAGAAACACTGTATGGTAAAGCACTTAGGCCGACAAGGTTAGACATAGAAAAGGAACATGACGTAGAAGAAGATAGCTTAGGTCCAGGCATACTCGACGATGAAATAGAAAGGGCATTAAAGGAGATGAAAGCAAATAAGGCTGTGGGGGTGGACAATATTCCTGTAGAAATGTTGAAATGGTTAGGGAAAGGTGGGAAGAAGGCCATATATGGACTGATTCGTTGTATCTATGAGGAAGGAATCTGGCCGGAAGATTTTGTGAGATCGGTGTTAGTTCCTATTCCAAAAAAGGCAAAGGCTTCGTCATGTGAGGATTACAGAACAATAAGTTTGATATCCCACGCAGCTAAAGTTATTCTCAGGATCATCAACAAAAGGATAGAGAGTAAGGCAAATGATTACTTAGGGGATGATCAGTTTGGGTTCAGGAAAGGAAGAGGTACGCGTGATGCCATTTCAGTAATGAGATCACTAGTCGAGAGGAATATAGAATACAATCAGGACGTTTTTGCCTGTTTTGTAGATTTCGAAAAAGCGTTTGATAGAGTGAATTGGGAAAAATTAATGCGTGTATTGCAGAAAATAGGAATGGATTGGAGGGACAGGAGACTGATCCGCAACCTGTACATGTCTCAGACTGCTCAGGTGCGAGTGGGGAACGGATAGTCCGGATGTGCAGTGTTAGGAAGAGGTGTAAGGCAGGGTTGCCCATTGTCACCGGTACTGTTCAACGTATATAGTATGTAGAGGAAATGATTAAAGAGGCATGGAAAGTACTGGAGGTAGGAATGAAAGTCGGAGGGGAATTCCTAAAATCGGTTAGGTTTGCTGATGACCAAGCATTAGTTGCTCAGTCAGCCAAGGGGTTGCGAGCATTGTTGAGTGAATTGGAGGTTCAGTGCGATAAATATGGGATGAGAATCAATATTAGTAAAACAAAGGTTATGCGATTTTCCAGAAAGAAAAAGGCTAAACTAAATATTAAAATAGGCGGGGAAAAAATAGAGCAGGTAGAACAGTTTACATATCTCGGAAGTGTTTTGGACCAACACGGTCAAAGTGGTAGGGACGTAAGGAGAAGAATTGCGCTAGGCAAGGAGGCTTTCTCAAGGAGGGAGTTGATGACGGGGACGTTGAGTAGGGATGTTAAGACAAGACTCGTAAAAACTCTGATATGGAGCGTAGCTATGTACGGCGCGGAAACGTGGTCGCTGAAGTAGGAGGATAGACGTAGATTGGAGGCTTTTGAAATGTGGGTGTGGAGAAGAATGGAGAAGGTGAAATGGACAGAAAGGAAAACAAATGAGGAAGTACTAGAAATGGTGGGGGAGTAGAGGGGTTTGTTGAGAGAAATCCTATGGAGGCAGGAAAAATGGATGAAAGGCGTATTGAGCGGTAGTGGAATGTTGAAGAGAGTAATAGAGGGGAGAATGTTGGGCAAGCGAGGTAAGGGCAGGAACAGGATAGGGATGTTGGACGGGATGAAGGGAGGAAAGAAGTACACCGAGAGGAAGAGGGACCTGATATAGATTAGTTTGCTATGTGGGGAGTCACAAAATGTTTATTTGATAGTTGTGTCCATCCAAAAACCTACCTTAACCGGTAGATTACCTAATAATAATGTATGTATATGTATATTCATGTATATAAATATATATATATACTCTCTCATACCAAACGCTCAATTCCCAACTCTCTCTCTATCCACGGACATCGGATTTGCAACACCACAGCTACCCTCAACAAATACCTCCACAATCTACACCATGCACTCCACAAACGCGGTTACCCAGAAAAGCTCCTACAGGATAAAATATACCGCTCCACCCGACCACACACACCACAGAATAACAACCCCACATCTGACGCTGGACTCAACCTTTGCACAACCTATTTCCCCGGATCCCACAGACTGAAAACCATTCTCAAGGAACTTTATCCTATATTACATGACAATGACGCGACCACATCCTTACTGCCCCAATGCCCCTCTGTCGCTTACAGACGACCAGCCAATCTCAGAAACCTTCTGAGATCCACCAACCCTTTGACACCCCGCCCTGAAAATTCTCCACATATTTCCCCTACCTGCAATCGCCCCCGATGTAAAACATGTCTCCTAATCAGATCTGCTTCCCTCTCCCCACATCCCCTCATTGTCCCTTCACCCCGTTCCCACGCTAATTGCCTCTCAAAAAATATTATCTATCTTTTGTCGTGCAAACAATGCACCTCATTCTACATAGGCGAATGCATTACCCTCTTATCCATCCAAATGAACAATCACCGCTACTCATGTAATTCTGCTTCACTCTCTTCTCTTCCTATCCCTTTACACGCAAGTTCACACAACCTATCATTTGACGAATGCTTTTCCCTAACAGTTCTAGAATCCCTACCCGATTCAGCCACCAACATAGAGGTGAGAACTCGCGAATCCGCATACAGCCTATATTTCCGATCCTTTAAAATTCCCACCCTTAACCGCCATCTTTAATTTCTTTCCCAACAGTCCCTAAACCTTCCGCCCCCCCTCCCCTCCCCAGGCACTCTTCCCTCAAAACCTCTCAGTGTGACCTGAAGAAGGCCTCGGAGTAGGCCGAAAGCTTAAATCATCTACAGTGTGAGTGTCCTTTTCCGTGTTATCTGTTTTATTCTGTGTTCTATTGTGCCTTCCAAAAGTTATGTTGCTCTCGTGAGTATTTCCGCATCATCGATATATATATATATACCTGTACATATATAATCACATGTATCTTATGTATATATAATATGTATATACATTATATGTATATACCTTAAGAAAATTTGAAGTATATTCGCGAAGATGAATCAATTGAAAGCCTTGAAAGTGCAGTAAAATTTCAAAACAGTGCTCCACTGTCCTGTTAATTGGCAATGGTGATAGTCAAGGTTTGATGAGTGTCCCGCAGTTAGCAGCTTGTTGTCAGAAAGCAACAATAATATGGTACAACAACAGTGTAAATATGCCATTGCTGTATTTGCAACAGACAACACACTCAAATTTCTTCGTTGAGTAGTGAAGAGGAGAAACATTGAAATTCACACATCAATGAGTGAAAGTTGGCGATTCATATCTGTCACTCCAGCGAGTATACACGTCTACTAGACAGTTGCTAACCATCATTACTTTTCGGAGAAACGCAGCTTAATGATTGGATTACGTACACTAGTGAGAATGCAAAATCCTGGACAAATTTGGCAACCAATGATTTCGATAGGACTAAATTATAACTATAAGGATAACAAAAATGAACGTATTTGCTCAAACAGGGAAAACTTCCGGCGACACCCCGGGCTACGTCAATGAACATTCGCATTCTGGTGGCCCTGCTCGAGAACAACGGCTCGCGCCAGCTCGAAGTTGAAACGAAGGAGACTAAGGCACAAATTACTAAAATTCTTCAAAATAGCACCCTTTGGTGCACCGACACACCGATATGCCGGCGCCTCTGCCAGCCGCGGTGCGCTTCCTGGGAGGCGTGGAGACAGGGAACCTCGTTCAAGGAAACAAATAGCGTTTTGAATTTTGTTTGCAAAAATTTATTCGTGTTTTTCCTCCATTCCTTGCCAATCAAAATACTCTGCACACACATTTTCGGCATCTTTGGGATTTCTCCCCTCCACCACCATTCCACCACTCCCTCGTTTGTTTTCCACATGCTTTACGTTCGCTTTCACTTCACCTTCTCCATCCTTCTCAACACCCACATTTCAAGGCATTCAAAACAATCCCGCTTCAATGGCGATGTTTCCGCGATTTTTTCCACGGAATTTTACCAATCGAGGAAGTTTCCGAGGGGTTTCTGGCGTGGCGAAGATGAACTGGAATCACCGAAAAGTTAAACGTTTTGACGTCATCCTCGTCATTCGGACGGTAAAGCAGCAGCGAGGGGTGCAGTATACGGGGGTAGGCTGAAAACCAATGCACATGCTTGTACACCACAAAGGAAATGACCTTCAGGAGCACTCCTGCTGGCATGTGGAAGTAACATTTCTCCTTAACACGCATGCGCACGTTTGACGTTGTTACATTCATCCAGTGTATTTTGAGAAGCGGAAGTGTGGAGGTGTTCTAGTGCGATGTCAACGCGAGTTAAACAGCGTGCTGATATCGATATTTTAACTGCTGAAAAAGTAACTCCTACTGAAATTCATGTTCGTTAATGGTGACGATGCTGTTGATAGGTCTATTGTGAATCGATGGGTAGTAAAATTTCGTGGTTTTGAGCCTGGAAAAGCCATAATTGTTAATGAAACACGGAGCGGACGCCCGATCACTGCCACAGATAAGTTAATGTGTTTATGTGACCGATTTTCTGGAACGAAGGGCAACGGTAAATTCTTCTCAATATAAACAAACTAAAAAACCTCCGACGCCGAGTTTTTCGTGTTAAAGGCAGCCTGGCGCCAATAATCTTGCAACATGACAACGCTCGTCCACACACCTCGCGCGCAACTGGAGAGACTCTGCGAAATCTTACATTTGAACCGATTCCACAACCTTATTCCTTATTCCCCCGATCTTGCGCCTTGCGATTTTTATTTTGTTTCCTCATCTCAAGAGATACCTCAGGGGTAATCACTACACCTCGGTCGTTGAGGTGAAGGTAACTCTCAAGTCCTGGGTTCGAGAAAAGTAGGAAGATTTTTTCAGTGATGGAATGAAAAAACTTGTTACACTTTGGGAGATATGTGTTAGACTTATCGATGACTATGTTGAAAAATAAATATATTATTTTGAAACTTAAGAATTGTTCCGAAATGTACTTTCCGGCCGACCTTCCTATTTGTTTTTGTTCGCTCTGTACAAGCATGTGCGCATTACATTTCAGCCTACCCCAGTATTAACCTTAGGATTATTCCAACACATTCCTTGGGTAGTGCCCTGCAGCAAGAAAGCGTAATGATCAGATAAGCAAGCCATCAAAATGATGCGTCCTCAGCTGAAATATTGGCTCTCAAATGTCGAAGGAATTTTGCCGTTTTGCTTCTTTCCCGTGAAACGCGGGAAGAAGACGAATTCATCCTGTCGATTAACGCTTCAACAAAATAATTATCTCTATGAAGCACCTATTCACGTGTAACCTGTTTCTGTAGGTCTCAAATTCAATGACATGCTTGTAATCTTGAAAACGTATTTAAGGTGAAATGTGTACATATTAATAGTCGTATTAGTCTCATCTTCCTTCTTTGATTCTTACGTCATGATGTGATGAGCACACACACGTACACTAAATACGCGCTCCGGTAATTCCAGGTAGAACCTAATAGTCTCAATTAGGCTAGCTTGTAACACGAAATTTTCGTTCAACGTCTTGTATTCCTCACCTTAAAAAGGGGATACATTTCCTTGTAGTTCCCCAGTGCTAGAGTCAACTCTGAGAATTCGAGTTTCCATAATGTGAAAAACCCTTTGTGTTTGTTCCTTACGTTTTCTCACGTAACAGGAAAATTTTCTTTGTTTTCTGCTTACACGTCAAATCTTTCTGCAAGCAATCCCACACGCAAGACGATGTCTAACCAATGCGAAATAATACCTTTCCCTTACGTTTTTCTCAACTGATAGGCAACTACCTTGTTTTATTTACATTTAACAGATAGGTACGAGGGGAATTCGTAAAATCGGTTGGGTTTGCTGATGACCAAGCATTAGTTGCTCAGTCAGCCAAGGGGTTGCAAGCATTGCTGAGTGAATTGGAGGTTCAGTGCGATAAATATGGGATGAGAATCAATATTAATAAAACAAAGGTTATGCGATTTTCCAGGAAGAAAAAGGCTAAGCTAATTATTAAAATAGGCGGGGCAAGAATAGAGCAGGTAGAGCAGTTTACATATCTCGGAAGTGTTTTGGACCAATACGGTCAAAGTGGTAGGGACGTAAGGAGAAGAATTGCGCTAGGCAAGGAGGCTTTCTCAAAGAGGAGGGAGTTGATGACGGGGACGTTGAGTAGAGATGTTAAGACAAAACTCGTAAAAACTCTGATATGGAGCGTAGCTATGTACGGCGCGCAAACGTGGTCACTGAAGCAGGAGGATAGACGTAGATTGGAGGCTTTTGAAATGTGGGTGTGGAGAAGAATGGAGAAGGTTAAATGGACCGAAAGGAAAACAAATGAGGAAGTACTAGAGATGGTGGGTGAGGAGAGGGGTTTGTTGAGAGAAATCCTATGGAGGCAGGAAAAATGGATGAAAGGCGTATTGAGCGGCAATGGAATGTTGAAGAAGGTAATAGAGGGGAGAATGTTGGGCAAGCGAGGTAAGGGCAGGAACAGGATAGGGATGTTGGACGGGATGAAGGGAGGAAAGAAGTACACCGAGATGAAGAGGGACCTGATATAGATTAGTTTGATAGGTGGGGAGTCACAAAATGTTTATTTGATAGTTGTGTCCATCCAAAAACCTACCATTAACGGTAGATTACCTAATAATAATAATTTAATTAATAAGAGTGATGTTCATTTTTTCATAGGCCTGTCGCAACTTTCTTTGATTGCTGTAATTGGATTGAACCGACAGAATAATGATTCGAGAAATGAAAATGAGACCAAGTAAGACAGGAAAATTGTCGTTTTATCATGGTGTACGAAGTAATTGTGATAATGTTGAAGACTGTAATAGAGGGGAGAATGTTAGGCAAACGAGAAAAGGGCAGGAGCAGGATAGAGATGTTGGATGGAATGAAGGAAGTACACAGAGATGAAGGGTGACTTCATGTAGAGTAGGTTCGTGGATTGTGTTTTTTTAGGAGTCACAAAATATTCATTTGGTAGTTGTGTCCATCTATAAACCTACCTTAACCGGTAGATTACCTTATAATAATAATAGATAGGTACGGCCAATTGATTTAGAAAAGACACACCGTCTAGAAGTCCACACGGTCAGTGCCTTGTACATAATTTCACCACGTACAAAATTTTAAATGTCTGATGCTAATTTGAAATTTGGCTACATTGCAAAGAATGAAAGTACGTAATTGATTTTTCTTTCCCCACTGAACAATGTATTTTCCGGGAAAAACGATTTCCATGAAATTCCATGTTTTTCAATGTTTTTATTCCCGAATTTTCTTCAGTTTTCAAGGATTGAGGTCACCCTGTATGGGTAACGTGACGGAAAGGTGGTCCATGAAAGACGTCGAAGCGAGAGGGTTAAGCTATCGAGGCGTCCTCCTACACTCCGAAATTTTGAGGGCTTTAAAGGAACAAGATGTTGTGACGGAATATCGTACATACAATGTCACAGGCATTCGTAGTCGGGCGCGACGCGCCACAGTTCACGAGGTTAAACCCAATTTCAAACACCAAGGAGTCCTATGGAATTTGTCAAAGGTAAAACACCGTTAGTGTTTAAAATTCGCTTCGATCTCGCGGACTGTGGTGCATCGCTAACGACTAAGAATGCCTATGACATTGTATGCACTGCATATCGTAATAACATCCCTTAAAGCCCACAAAATTTCGGTCCGAAATCTAACTTAAGAGTCCGATAGCCCTCCCTTACGGTTTTTTTGGGCTAAACCGTCTAGTTTTTACGGAAGAAAATTGGCCGGAAGATTTCTTTCAGATCGCTATCATTTCCCATCGCATCGAAATAAGGAAAATCAACCGTAGATAGATAGATTGACTTTATTTGGGCGAAATTGAGGCATAATGGTCCCTTCTTCCATTTAACCCATTGTCATATACATATAGATATAGACAAATTTTAACATCGAAAAGTAAGGGAAAAGAAATATATATATACATATGTACATACGTATATAAATACATATACATACACGTATATAGATTAAGGATACATCTACACATACACACATACCCAAAGTAAAAGATAGTGTTTCTGTTTAATAACTGTCTTTTAGTTAGTGTATGTGTAACCTTAATCTCTATATGTGTAGATGTATGTATTTGTATATATATACAAAAATGTACATATTTTCTTTTCCTTTTCTTTCGGTGTTCAAATTTGTCTCCGTCTATATGTATTTATGTGTATATATGCATGCATTTTATAAATTTTATACCTGGCATAATATGTATATGACAATGGGTTAAATGGAAGAAGGAACCATTAGGTCTCAATTTCGCCCAAATAAAGTCAATCTATCTATCTACGGTTGATTTTCCTTATTTCGATGCGATGGGAAATGATAGCGATCTGAAAGAAATCTTCCGGCCAATTTTCTTCCGTAAAAACTAGACGGTTTAGCCCAAAAAATCTTCATTCCCGTTTCCCTAGGCCCTAGAGAATTTCCGGGTGATTTCATGTGCGTATTTATGCAGTCATTCTCAATTTATTTTCCTTCAATGTCTTCCCTAAGTCGCAAACATCAAGTCCGAAACAAAGATCATCTCATCATCATGCACCATTTCTTTTTTTTTTTTGCACTTATTGGCCTGGTACTTTCACCATATAGTAGTTGATACATGAATGTATTCTTTCCGGCTTCCCTAATTCCTTTCTAATGGAACAACAAAACTTTAGTAACATCATTCTCCCAAGTAACACAGTAAAAAATTCACTTCTGACCTGAGAAATGTTGTCGATAAAAATATTTTATCCTCGTATTACCACGGATATTAATTTTTCCAATGAATAATACTAGCTACAGCTGTTTTCTAATACAAATACTTTCTCCGTCGCACCCCAAAGAGCGTGGACGGATTTTCCTCGTCATTCCCGGCAATTCCATCACCTTCCTACAACACCACGGACCACACACCAGGTTGCCTTCAACGCGACAAACTCGACGTCGGAGGTGTTTTAGAGTCTGTATTTTCTGAGAAGAATTTACCGTTGCCCCTTGTTCCAGAAAATCGATTACATTTAGCCGGTGAGCCTCCCAAAACACAGTCAAAAGAAGTTTCATCAACAATTATAGCTTTTCCAGGCTCGCAACCGCGACATTTTACTAACCATTGATTAAGATAGGCCTATCAACAGCATCATCACCATAAATAACCTTTAAACTACGATAAATTTCTGATGAAGTCGCTTTTTCTGCAGTTAAAAATTCGACAACAGCACGCTGTTTAACTTACGTTGACATGGTACCAGAACACGTCTCAATACTTCCGCTTCTCAAAATACACTGGAAGAATGAAACGACCTCAAACCTGCGCATGCGTGTTGAGGGGGAATGTTACTTCCACATTCCATCAGGAGTGCTTCTGAAAGTCATTTTGTTTGTGGTCTACAAGTATGCATGAAATAGTTTTCAGTCCACTCCTCGTATGAACCCGCGCCCGCATGCTAAGAAGTACTTAGGAAGTGGATGGGGACAGATTTTTGTTCGTGGGGGAGTGAAAACACAAAAACGAACGTAGAAAGTGCTGAGAGACACGTGAAAGATTACTATGATATCGTTCGGCGCGTGTTGAGGAACGTCGACAATTCGCGCAGGCGCAGATATTGAGCATTGGATTGGCGATAGAAAACAGAAGACTGTTGAGAGGGAGGAGGAGGGGTTGGGCTAGGGAGAAAAAGCAGTCAGTTTGAGCTCTCTGAATCGAATAACAGTTAATGACATGGGGGTTGTCGGGCTGTCCTACTAGACGGAAGCTAAAAAAATGCAGGGAGGATCCGTTTGTGTCCATCCAAATCCTATCAATGACGGAGGACTAACAAAAATAATAATGGAAGTAGATTGCAGGCGTTAATGTTAAATAAATATCACAGATCCAGTTTCGTGTTGATTACTTGACGACACTCGTTCTACTCCACTTCATGAGATTTGATAACAAGCATCGCCATAACAACCGCGAAGTGTTTCATAGCGACCATTTCCCAAATGCGGGCAAGGCCAGTTGCCGCGACCGAATCGGGACGGGGGCCTAGGGAAGCGGCGAAGGCGAGAAGCCGCCCCGAAGGGAGCGAACGCGAGCAGGGGCACTGATGGGGTACGTAGTGTGCACGAGTCGCGAATGAAATACGCATGCGCACATTAATTAATAGGCGCCGGGGCCACCACCAGCCTCTCGAGGCGTCTCATTCATCTCGCGAGTTGCCGCGCAAATGCGCTCTCTCCTCGAACAATGCAGCGACAACACCCCCCCCCCCCGCGCCGCCTTTCGCCCTTCACTGCGAAGAGAGCGGGGGGAGGGCGAGACCTTTGCCCGCGCGCGCATCGTTCGCCGGCGACCCTCTCTCTCTCTCTCTTCGCGAGAACACGTCCAGTACGGCACGGCGCTTCTTTTCTCTGAAAAAACAAAGGCTTGGCGAAAAATCACTCCCGCAGAATGAATACGTACACTTCACAGTACTCTTCCCCACATTTCGGGAGTGGAAATTGCATCGCGGCTGTTTATCGAGTGAAAAATCAAAAGAATAATATACGACTCGGCGAGTCAACTCGCGGGCATTGTCCGTTTTCGCTGCTCGCCAGAGTCTCACCTTATCCATCCAGCATTGTTCGATCCATTCACCCAGAGTGAGTTTACGTAATCGGGCGAAGGAATAACAATCCGCAACCTCGCTTCATTTCTTACGTATTCAATGAAGTGACACCAGTCGTTTTTGGTGTTCGCTCTACGAGTACCAAACATCAAATAGTCTCTCAACTTAAGCACTCATTGAGGCTACTCTGCCACCACACCCAAGCAGCCAATCCCGGTGCCGCCGTTGCAGAACGACAGTCGGCACAGAGAGTTCATAAGAAGGACTCGATCAGAGACGGAAGCATACAAGGAGTTATGAGAGGGACAATGGGGATTTATTACCCATTAGCTTTTGGCATTTCCCTCGACAAACAACGATTACACTTTTAACGCACTTTTCAACAACGCGTATTCTTTGGAAGCTTTTTCGGCGATGATATCTTTGTCATGGAGTGACACCAGGACACACATGGCAAATTGTGAGTATGGTCATCCACGTTTATTCTGACTGCGCTAGCTAAATTACTTCATTAAGTTGACGCAATGGAGACGCGACAACGCGGGCATTTAAGGGTGTCTCGGCCAGGAGGCCTCCCAAGATTCCTCGGCAGTGCCAGGGTCGTGCAGCCAGGAGCAACGACCTTTCCAGGTGCATGGAAGCACCTCTCGGGACGACGGTTTGGGGAGAGTGATTCGTATTCCTCCCAACAACCACGTGTCCTAGAATTTACAACATCCAACTAGTTGTGGACGAGGCTGCTTGTGGATCCAATTCTTAGCTGGTGGGAATATTGCTATTCTATTCATCTATCTCGGTATCATTTCATTTTATAATCGAGGGCATTGTTTCAATGTGAAATTTCATTTTCTAAGCGTACCTATTATTTCGGGAAACCTTGCGAATTGATCACGCAGTTCATACATCTGTACCTAAGCATAATTTTCCGTTCATAGCCTGAAACCAAGAATATAGAAGATACTGCAGTCTTTCCTTCGAATCGAACAAGATGGATTTCCTCCTGATTAAATCTCCCGGAGCTAAACAAGTCCCCCAATCGGATCTCCGGGTGGGGACTACTGGGAGGGGAACATCAGTCAAGGCGGATAAATGCAGACTCGGGGTATGGAACGTTAGGTCATCGGGGGTGTGCGGGGAATTAGAAATGCAAAGATGGAGATGGATAGACAGACATCCTGGGATAGAGCGAAACTAAGTGGGCGGGGGCGAACGACTTCTGGAGCAACGGCTACAGGGTGATATACTCGGGAGACGACCAGAAAATTGCAGCAGTAGGCATCACATTCAAGAAGAAATGGGTAAGGAAAATCATATCGTGCTGGCAATATAATGAAAGAATATTCATGATAATTGAGAGGCAGAACCTACGGATACAGTTATAGTACAGGTGTATATGCCGACGTCCAGCCATTCAGACGAAGAAACAGAGGAAGTATACGACCTACTGGAAGTTCCGTTCTAGGGACAGTAAAAGGGAAGGAAACCCTCAGAATGATGGGTGATTGGAACGCTGTGGTCGGCGAGGGGCGAGAGGGAAGTAGCGTGGGATATTTCGGATCGGGAAAACGAAACGCCGCGGGAGAGAGACTGATAGAATTCTGCAACGAGAAAAACATGGTAGTGGTAAATGCCATCTTCGACCAACATCCGTGAAGAAGATACACACGGGAGATGCCTCGAGACAAAGCACGACACTAAATTGACTATATCCTTGTGAGGAAGGGATACAAAAACCAAGTTAAGAAGTGAAAGAGCAACCCCGGCGCAGATAAAAATACCGATCACAACCTGGTGATCAAGGACAGCAGATTGCGATACAAGAAGATGACGAAAGAGACACAACAACCCAGATGGAACACAAAAATACTGGAAGAAAAGAGCGCAAGGGAAATGTTCACCAGGGCATCGAAAGAGAAATAGAAGGAAATAATGGAAATACCAGCACTGAGGGTCGATGGGAAGAAATGAAGAATATAATTACAAAAGCTTCAGATGAGCTCCTTGTGAGTAAGGAAGAAATATCTTGGATAACAGCTCAACTAATAGTTCTCATACACGAAGAAGAAAATACAAGAATCCAAGAAATGAGAGTGAACAAGACGTACATAAAACAGTTGCGGAACCAGGTCATACGAGAGTGCAAGAAGGAAAAGGAAGAATGGATGAAAAGCTACTGCGAGGAAATTAATGACATAATGAAACAGAGAAATAGCGAGGTGGCTTATATATTAGTGAAGAGGCAATTTGGGAAAAGGAAAACAAAATCGCAAAACATCCGAGCCGCTAATGGAAAAATACTAATAGATTATGACGACATTGGGAATAGAGGGAAAGAATACATGGAAGTGCTCTATCAAGCTCCCAGACGACTAGAAGATGGCTCAATTAAAGAAGAAAACTTGATAGATAAAAACGATCGGGGTCCGCAGATATTAAGAACCAAATTCGAACGAGCCGTGGTAGGCCTGAAAAATAACAAGGCACCAGGAGTTGACAAAACAAACGGAGAAATAATCTAGGCACTCGGGGTCAAAGCGAAGAATTATTTCTATAGAATAATCAAAGATAACTACGATAGCAGAAAGACAGCAGAAGACTTCGAAAAAAGTATAATGATTGCAATACCGAAGAAACCGATAAAAGATAAATGCGAAGAACACAGAACATTGAGCCTGGTGACTCGAGCATCAAAAATTCTTACTCGGATAATTAGCCGAAGAATAGAAGGAAGGATAGGAGGAAATCTCTCAGAAAACCAATCTGGATTCAGGAAAAACCGAGGAGCAAGAGAGGCAATTCTCGGCTTGAGGGTTCTGACCGAAAAATAAGACACGTAAATAAGCCATTATATGCGGCATTCGCGGACTTGGAGAAGGCCTTCGACAACGTCGACTGGAATAAGATGTTCAGGATACTGGGAGTGCTTGGACTGGACTCCAACGACAGAAGAATTATCCATAACGTCTAAAAGAATCAGGTTACAAGAATGCAAACGAAAAATGGAAGAAAAATAGAAGCCAAAATAAACAAAGGAGTAAGACAAGGATGCAACCTCTTGCCAGAAATATTCAACGTATACCTGGAAGAGGCAATTTAAGAAACACAAGAATTGGGTATCAAACGATTGATGGAGAAGAAATGAACATGCTCCGGTTTGCAGATGACATCGCAACAGTGGAGCGCAAGGAAACGCGAGAGGACCTGCAAGCAGCTCTTACGTGCTATGGATAAAGTACTGTGGGATTATAATATGAACATCAACAAGAAGAGAACTTAAATCCTAGTGTGCGGAAGAGAGAAGTTGAATGCAGATATCACAAATCGAGGGGTGAAACTGGAACAAGTGGAATCCTTCATCTACCTGGGCAGCAACATAACATGAGGTGAAAGAAGTGCGACCGACATCAAGCGAAGAAGAGCCCAAGCTAAGACCGTATTCATGAAGAAGAGGCAATTACTATGCTCAAAGAACCTAAGGCTGGATACAAGTAAGCAATTCGTCAAGACTTTCGTGTGGATCATGGTGGTCTATGGTTTCGAGACTTGGAACATTGGAAAAGTGGGCCAACGAAGAATACGTAGAAGCATTGGAAAAATGTTGCAGGAGGAGAATGCTGAAGATTAAATGGGCAGACAAAGTAAGGAACAAGGAAGTATATAGACGAGCAGAAGAGGATGGGACCATATGGAGAACTCTACGGCAAAGACGATATAGATTGATTGGACACACTGGATGGAGGCCCAGCGGTGGCACATCCCAGGCCCAAAACCCACCCGGACCGTCCCGGCGGACATCAAGGAGAACGAAGAAGACGAGGAAACAGCCCAACCAGAAGATTTAGACAACATTTTCGTTGACATACGACTAGATCCCGCCAAGCTTCCGAATGTCCAACTGACATTAGCACAACAGTACCACAGGAAAGTGAACAGGTGAAGTTTCTAAAATTGGTGCAACGCTCCCTAAGCCTCGTGTCTCACATAACACCAGTGTCTGACCACATGTCCGCATTTCTTCAAGCTCTACTAGCAGCCGGTATGATCGCACCCTGGAAGAGTGCTCCTTTGAGTGCTTTCTCATACCCAAGGCGGACGGGGGCGCCAGATTAATATACGACCTGTCACCTTGGACAGAGTATATTCGGACCCCCAGATTCTCATTACTCGGACCGGGCTGAGCAATTGCCACCATCCCACAGAACGCATGGTTAGCTCTTCAGTGCTTTCTATCAAATCCAGACACACTTTAAACATTGGAAATTTTATGGTACACGTTATGACAACAAATCTTATGCATTTACGCGATTGCCCATGGGCCACGCCTTATACTGCAACGTTGGGTGGAAGACTGCGCTCAATTTATACAGGAAAAGTTCAACATTAAAGTGATGTGCTATCTAGACGATTGGCTGCTGTACGGCAAGAATAAATTCTGTGCCTACTCAATCATCAATTACATCAGTGATCAGTGATCAACAGAAATGATTTATCAGTGCAACTAACCTCCAGACATCGAGTATATTCAATAATTCCCCTGATTCCCAAGATACGTGCCATTGACATCCCTGAAGCGGAGGGATTCCTATCATGGGTGGTTTGGGTGCTCCGGTTACCTACGTTTCTAGTCACACACGGGTACCACCCAAACATCAGATGGTGGAGCATCCTGCGAGAGAGCGAAGTATTTAACAGAGAAGTGTCGCTCCCAAGAACCACGGAAGCGATAGAAGTCTACGCGGATGCAACCCCGTAGCAGGGAGGAGTGGAAATCACCAATTGGAACATATCCCAATCATTTCCAATCCCGCCGTTATCCTCGATGAATGCAAGCGAGTGTTTTGCGGTCCTGGAGAGCTTAAGATTGACATTTGATTTACTTAGACACTCAATATTTATAATGTTCAAGTGAACATGTTCATAGCTAACTCAACTGCATTGTACTCCCTTCAAAAGGGAAAAGGTGTCATTTTCTTGTTGAATGAAATTTTGATTGAAATGTATATGATGCTCTTAATAAAAGAAAGCCAGTCACACACAGTGACCTGGACCTTGGTTCCCACAACGGCCAACCTTGCCGACAAGCCCTCTCGGCCTGTATATGCCGCGTCGCCATATTGGCCGGCGTGGGCATATATAACGCGGGGGTTAACGGCTCGGGAGTCGGTTTGAAAACCAAGGAAAGGCCAAAGTGGTCAGTGAGAGCCAAGGTCCAGCAGCAGCAACAACAAACACATATACATACATGTATATTGAAATATAAACAGACATTCAGTAGGTTTGTACATTCCCATAAGTTTTCTTAAAAACGAGAAATTATAATGAAAGTGTGAAGGGTAGGTATGTGAGAAAGTGACACCGATGACGTGGTTTCTGAAGCAGAAACACGCGGACTCTGTTCTACTCCCGATTCCCTTAAGAGTATTCCATTGTGTAAAAGACCACTTTTTCTTGGAATGATTTCGCTTACTTTATCACATGTAAATAATTTTAAGCGTGAAGCGGGGGTTGAGAATATTCCATTTCTTATTTTTACACATTTTACACATTTTTACACCAGAATTTTACGATTTTTCTAGCCGAGCCCACCTCTATCGTAACAGGACCTCTCAGGTTTGAACAAATTTATTTTCGGGTGCTTCCCACGATTCGTGCGCTTAAAATTGGTTATTAAATTATTATTCATTCGATTAAGGCAAATTACGTTAGAAAATTAGACGTGATGCTAAAGGAAATGTCTCACGGTGCAATCGACATTTTCTTACAGTCGCCTACTCATATCGGAATAGAATATCGGTACACAATGTTATATAATAACACCATAAACAGTGTGAAGTTCGGTTTGGTTGGTATCCGCATAGTTCACCCAATACTAAACTCGACGACGAGTGAAATTCACACAAAAGCAGGGAAGGAGGGGGGGGGCAGATCTTTATTCCTAGAGTGCCGCCTGTGGCTTCCCAAGAAGTTCTGGGACTCGAAAAATCACACGGCTCGAGTGAGCCTGAGGGTATACAGAGACGCACGCCCAGGGATCGAATGCGGACCCTCTGGTCGGTAGTTCAACGCTCTAACCGTTGAATATCGCGTTCCCCTTACATTATACATATTATTTAGGAAATATAGTTAACTTAGTGCGTGATTAAGGAAGTTTTTGAATTGACACAAACTATGCGCCTCAAGATTGCTTAGCCTCACATAACGAGAGACATCCTGACACCCAACATTACAAATTAAGACTTCTTCCGTAAAAACCCATAGAAATTACCACAACTAGATGAAAGATGCCCAAGTTTACTTTCATTTACGTCTTACATTTGCCCCAATTGTTCTCACTTTCTAACATTGTCCTTTCATTCAATTATTATATATTATTATGTATAGAAAATTCCGTTCCTGAAACACGTCATGCTGTTTTTTTGATATCCTATTTCTGTTGACGCTGTTGCCATGGACTGGGAGCAATAACAAACAAGGAAAACGATAGGTTTTATTGATGGGGAAACAGCTCTTATTCCATAAATGAAACAAAGAAACAGAATTTTTCGAAGTATTAATAAGCTTAATATCATATCCCTCAGTTTTAAATACGTACGTGTACAAAATGCCATTTCTGAAACGTGCCATCTTGTTTATCTGGAAATCTATAACATTTACTGTTGTTACCATTTCTCGAATTCCATTTCCCCATAACGGCGAAGTTGGGCATCGGCCATCCATGCACTCATTCCTTCGTACCCCGCGGAGGGCCCATCGAACGCCACGCCACCAACGGCTGCTGCACACAATTCTCGGGGGCGGCGCGGCCTAACCTTCCGTGACGGATTTGATAACCGCAGACCCCTCAATCAGCCTCGCTTGGCCAATCCCGCGGCGGGTCAGCCCGGCGACTCGAAGAGAATGAGGCGCGCGAGAGAGTTTGGCATTTCGCGCCGGCAGATTGACATGGATCGCGGTGGTTGGAAACACAATGGGAGGTCAAACGTGGCTTATCAGGAGGGTCACCAAAAGACAGATCACAGGGGGCCGCCAACGTACGCGTCGCACCCTCAAAATGCAAACCACACCACCATCCCCGCTACGCACCCTGCCTAACACTCCATAATTGTTTTTATCGCCAATGTTCCGCACCATTTTCATTCTGAAAACCCCAGAATTCATTAAGATATCCTTTTCATTAGTGATTTCTGTTGCAGGTACTACAGCACCAAATTCGTAAGTGTATTACATTAAAACATTATAATAAAACCATAAACACAGTAATCAACCCGAGGGTCGGTTTGGTAGGTGATGGCAGAGTTCACCCAATACTAAGCCCGACGGCGTGCGAAATTCACATAAGCAGGTTAGGGGGCCGGTTCCTTTCCCTGTGTCGGCTATGGCTTCCCAGGAAGTTCTGGTACCCGAAAAATCCCATGGAGCTATGATATACTATATACAATATATATTATTTCAGAGGTAATTTTTTCGCGTACCAGATCTTCCTGGGAAACCATAACCGGCACAGGGAAAGGAACTAGCCCCCCTACCCTGATGTGTGAATTTCACACGCCGTCGGGCTTGGTACACGGGTGAGCTCTACCAGCACCTACTAAACCGACCTTCGGGTTAATTACTGTGTTTTTTTATAGATATTTTAGGTCTATGCGAGGTGAGATTCAAGGATAGCGGGGATTACTGGAGTGACAATTATAGAGTGATATACAGCGGCGGGGACGAGAGCCAACGAGAGGTTGCCGTAATATTAAATTAAGGAGTAGGAAGAAGCGTAGTCAACATAGAGCATTACTCGTAGAGATTAAAGCAGAGCCGACGAACTTGGTCATTATTCAGGTATACATGCCACCGAGCAACCACAAGGAGGAAGAAGTCGATAGGATGTACGATGACTTAGAAGATATAATCGCGTGTGTTCCTGCGGGGAAACATGATAGTGATGAGGGATTGGAATGCGGCGGTGGGCGAAGGAAGAGATGGGGATGAGGTGGGGGGCTACGTTTTAGGCACGAGGAGTGAGCGCAGGGAGAAAGCAATTGAATTCTGCAGGAGACAGGGGTTAGTCATCACCTACACATGGTTTAGACACCACAAAAGGCATAGGTATACATGGAAAATGCCAGGTGACTCAGAAAGGTATCAGTTAGATTATATTGTGGTTAGGCACAGGTTTAGGAACAGTGTGATAAATTCGCACAGTTTCCCAGGAGCGGATGCGGACTCTGACCACTATTTAGTTGCGATGAAATGTAAAAAATGGCAAGGGCGGCGGGTTAGGAAATGGAATTTAGAAGCATTAAATGGATTAACGAGGAAGGAGCATCCGCAGGCTGTAGAGAAAATGATGGATGACGGTAAAGAACTGAGTACTATCGAAGAAAAATGGGTATGAATCAAGCAAGGGATATCGGAAGCAGCAAAAGACCCTATAGGAACCGTTGCGTTGGACTACTGACCGGAGGGTCCCGGGTTCGATTCCCGCCCTTTGGGCACCTGAAGCTCTACCCAAGCTAGTTGATTTTTCGGGTACCACATCTCCTGGGAAACAATAACCGGCACAGGGAAAGGAACTGGCCCCCCTACCCTGATGTGTGAATTTCGCGATCCGTCGAGCTTAGTACTGGGTGAACTCTACCATCACATACCAAACCGACCTTCGGGTTGATTACTCTGTTTATGGTTTTATTATTATGTTTTAATGAAACACCCTTAAGAATTTGGTTCTCCAGTACCTGCAACAGTAATCACTAATGAAAGGATTTTCTCTTCTGCCAACTTATACTCCTCCCTTGTAGTTCCTATTAATGCTTCCAAATTCTCTTTCCAAAAACATCTTCCCAGTATTATCTTTTTGAATCGGACTATTCACTTTATTATTGCTTAATCGTGATATGAATCCGCATCTGCTTCCGGAGAACTGCAGGAATTAATCACACTGCTCCTTGATGTGTACCCAACCAGAATATATTTCTGACGGATATTTCCTGAATCCCCGGCATTTCTCATGCATAGCGACACACATTGTGGTGTTTAAACCAACCGGGTGTCTACTATGATGAAAGCCTGAACGCTATTGTTTCCTCCCCTCGTCATTCTCGGATCTTTAATTCCTTGGCCTAAACCTTTAAACCTTAACTCTTAACTCAGTACCATTTTTTCTTCGCCTACCGTCGCTTCCGAATCAATCTCCGGTTACTATGCAATGTTCCCCTCCAGAAACACCCGAAATAATATCCTTTATTCCCATTTATTAATCGTATTCCCTGTCAAATTCTCCCTTTTCACGATTATTTGGTGGCAGGCAGACCTGAACAAACACCTTTGGTTTAGATTTTTCTACTTTGGTTCCCATTCTACTGGTTAGGGTAGGTTTTGGATGGACACAGACTATACAAACCTACAATAATATATTTGTTGCCACCGCAAATCAATAATACAACATGATATCGAACACTATAGTGAGCCCTTTTTAAATTACTCATACTTCCTCCCTTCTTTCCGACAAACATCCCTACCCTATTCCCTTCCCTCGTTTGTCGAATATTCTCCCCTCTTTTACCCTCTTCAACATTCCACTGCCGCTCAATACGCCTTTCATCCATCTTTCCTGCCTCCATAGGATTTCTCTCAACAAACCCCTCTCCTCGCCAACCATCTCCAGTACTTCCTCATTTGTTTTCCTTTCGGTCCATTTCACCTTCTCCATTCTACTTCACACTCACATTTCAAAAGCCTCCAACCTACGTCTATCCTCCTGCTTCAGCGACCACATTTCCACGCTATACATAGCTACGCTCCATATCCAAGTACTTAATGTCCCCGTCATACACTCCCTCCTCCTTGAGAAAGCCTCCTTGCCTAGCGCAATTCTTCTCCTTACGTCCCTACTACTTGACCGCATTGGTCCAAAACACTTCCGAGATATGTAAACTGCTCTACCTGCTCTATTTTTTCCCCGCCTATTTTAATATTTAGCTTAGCCTTTTTCTTTCTGGAAAATCACATAACCTTCATATATTTTCTCATCCCATTTTTATCGCACTGAGTTTCCAATTCATTCTGCAATGCTTGAAATCCCTTGGCCGACTGACAAATCAAAGCCTGGTCATCAGCAAACGTAACTGCTTCAACGAATTCCCTCCGATTTTCATTCCTACCTCCATCTCTTCCCATGCCTCTTTAATCATTTACTCCACATACTTATACGTTGAACAGCACCGGTGACAATGGGGAACCCTGCCTTACACCTCTTCCTAACACTGCCCATCCGGACTCTCCGTTCCCCACTCGCACCTGAGCAGTCTCAGACATGTACAGGTTGCGGATCAGTCTTCTGTCCCTCCAATCCATTGCTTTTTCGAAATCTATGAAACAGGCAAATACCTCCTGATAGTATTCTATATTCCTCTCGATTAGTGATCTCATAATTGCATTGGCATCACTTGTACCTCTCCCATTCCTAAACCCAAATTGATCATCCCCTAAGTAATCATTTGCCTTACTATCCTTTTGTTGATGATCCTGAGAATAACTTTAGCTGTGTGGGATATCAAACTTATTGTTCTGTAATCCTCACATGATTTAGCCTTTACCTTTTTCGGATAGGTATTTATCTACGTCTATCCTCCTGCTTTAATGTTCCCGCGCCGTGCATGACTACCCTTCAAATAGTTCTTGCGATGAAGATTTACTTACGGTAGAAGAGGGGATGTCAACAAAATTAGATAGATTAAGTGTAGTACAGATACATTTAAGATGGTATTTTTCACTCGAACGATGAGGGATCACAATAAGGTCCGATCGCACTAGAGGGCAACAGTGTTTTATGTTAAAAGTAGTGTGGTATCCCTGCCCAAATCATCCCCTGTCAAACAGCCTAGCGGTGGCTTGCGAGCTACCACGTATCTACTCGTGCGTATCGTGAACCTCGAGGTACGCAAGTAAGTAACTACGTAGGACGCAACTGTGATAACAATGACCGCAAACTGGGCAATATTAAGCCCATCCATGAATATTAACCTCGTCATACTTCGGCAGGAGTGATAATTGTATTAAGATTAAAGAGATAAATGAACTGACACTTAAGATGTAAATATCATCACACGAGTGAAGAGGGCGAAGAATAACTCGTTTGTCTGCCCTATGGGGAGAAGGGTATTTTTCTTGTTTCATTTTAAGTATGGATTACTTAGAACTCTTAGTTACTTAATCACTTACAATGCTATCGTACTTCCATATAACCTTAGTTTATTCTTAGAATTCAAAAATACTGCAGGAGACGCCGCGACTGTAATTTTTAGTCATCCGCATTGTGCGTTGTAATGCACCAATTTCAGAGTGCAAAAATTACTCGCCTTGACTGGGATCCCTGTCAAGTCGAGTGATTTTTTCACTCTGAAATTGTTGCTTTGTTAGTCTATTGTCCTTGTTGCTGCCGGCAACTCGTCTCTCCTGCGTGGGGTGACACTTGGATACTATACGGAATGTGCTTGTGGCCATCATCATATATTTTGAACGCGCCATGCAATCATCCAACAATTGATAAAAATGGAAATCATTTAGCACAATACAGATAATGCATCTAAACCGAGTGGTGCGGAAATATTGGCAGTGATGAGTTACAATTGTATTTTTTCACAATAGCATGACTTATTTCCCTAAATGTGAATTACCCACGTCTAGACAGTGAAAACGTCAGTTCTGGTTAAAAAGGGTAATTGAAAGTAGGTGGATTTGCCCTGTTTGAACTTAGGGCACCAAACAAATCGACGACGCGACACTTCGCACGCATGCCCAAGGGCAGGTTGACACGGTGCGAATCTGGTGCGTATATTCACCCCCTGCCACACACACCCTGGCGGTGGCTGGCAGGATACTAAAATATCTAAATACATCTTTACTACAAACGCTGATTTTGAGCCAAACGAATGCATTTTTATTTATGAGGATTGCAACAAGACAGAAATTACACGATTGGACAGTGATATTGAAATCCAGAAGATAGCATGATATGGGTAACATGACACCACCAAGGGTGTTCAAACCTTTTTGACGCCAGCTGTACACCAACGGAGAGAGCGGAGTGAAATCCAATCCTCCCCATCACGAACGACGAGAGGAGTCGATGAGGAACGACCGTCAATTACGGACGAGAGTACTCACAGGCGCGAGATGAGGGCGAGGGAGGGGGGCCCCGGCCAGCCATCGAGGCGCGGACGCGAGGGCCCGTCGCGCGCAGCGTCGCCGTGATTAATGCAAACGAGGCCATCGGATCAAAAAAACTATCTGGCCATGCGTGAATTCGCTTCAGATACACTGACCGAAATTGCCCCTTCCCGGGTCTTTTTCGGTAAATCATTCTGTGCCTTGTCATGAGAGGACCAATGTGAAGGATCGTACGACGGTAAACATAAAATAGGTCAAAAACAAATATCTTTCGGCGCTGACAGTTTAATATCCCTAAACATAGATTCAGAGCTTGTATCCGCTAAAGAGCACGAATCCTCGAATGACAGGAGACTTGGCGGGCGATTCAAAGTGGCTCGCGGGAAGGGTCGAGAGCATCGCGTGAGAGTGCGAGACGGGCGGATTCCCCGAGGCCCAAAGACGGCGCCCATTCACCCGCCGCCAAAACGTCAAGAGGCGGCCTCCGCCGATGGCCTCCCTCGGGGACTCACCGGGGTCGCTGGCAGCCTCCTCAGCGCATTCCTGGGCCCGTCCTCGATGAGAACACGGTCACGATCGCAAGTTTTCGCTCGAGCGGCGGTCCCTCGAGGCTAACCAACCTCTGCACCCACGCGCCGCCCCGAGCACTCGGCGCGGGGGGTCACTTCTTCACCAAATCCACGGAATGGGTTCCTCAACACGACGGCGTTCCTCGCGGGTCGGATGGCAACACTCGGCGCGGAAACCACGCGGGCCTCGGATGCGGACGCTCTCGCCGTCACCCGGAGGTCAAAGAGGGAGAGTGCTCGGTGGCTTCGCGAAGAGGGGGGCAGGCCAACGAGTTCGTCCACTCTCTCCCGCTTGCCTTCTGTCGCCCCACACCACGCAGACTGCCGCCTCCTCGTCGGGATCCGGTCGAGGACTGCGAGGCAAACGCGCGAGTGGCGAGAGGGAGAAGGGGCGAGCCGGACACGAACGGGACGCGAAGGGAGCAGCTCGTGGGCGGGAACCGCTCTTTTTTCACTCCCGTTGCCTTCCTCGAACTGCTGACTACGGAGAACCACTTCAGATGCGGAGTTGCGTCGTCGCTTAGTCTCCTTTTTTTTGTTTAAGAGCAGCTCACAAGCGAGAGGACTTCCTTGCAACTTCGACGAACTACATGATACTAAGAAGCCCGTCGGAGAATGCGTTTAATTTTCGTGTGATGCCGGAATTTCGGGTGAAGCGCGGGCGTCTCGATTCTCGAGGCGACTCGTTCCTCCATGCGTCCTTCCATTCCAGGTCGGGGATGTTTGTTTTACGCTGGCTTAACGTATAAAGGAGCACGTCGTGCGTCCAATGTGGACAGGATCAACAAAGCAATCTTGAAAAATACTCCCGCGGAGGTTAAGCCGAAGGAAACCCTCGCTAAATATTCGAAAGCACACGTTTGGAGTTGGAAGAGTCCGATGGAAGAGTAACGATTGAGGCACCGAAAAAGACGGGGACCGAGAAATGTGTAGAACACTGGAAGTTCGATCCAGGGCCACGCATGCCCATCAGCCGAAATGCAGAGAGAAAAACCGAAACAGGTTATTGCAAAACAAATTGGGGTTAAGGAAGAGCAAGGGGGTGAGGATGGCGGCCATAATGGCGGAGGTCAAGGCAGGAATCAATTGCAAGTGACATTTGTGGATTTGAACCTTTGACGATCTCAAATGTGAAAAGGGCCTCAAAATGTTGGCAGTAATTTAAATAGAATACAAATAATTAGGAAAATTCTACCATCAATACAAGGAACAATTTATCACTCGAAGTACGTATAAGCCGAAAAATATTGAAAATCACATGAGAAGTTATACCGAAGACACAAGCTTTATCACCATGATGCAAAGTTTAAAGGAGGCAAGAAAGAAGTTAGCACAAGGAGCAGCAGCAGAGGTGCAGAGGGATGGATGGACTGAGAATCGAGAACGCCTGCAGACTTCCTGGAGTCCGAAGACCTGGATCAAACTTTCAGTCCCCATCTTTTTCGATGTCACAATCGTTACTCTTTGGTCGACGTGTGACAATGGCAATACGTAAGAAACGAAATCTCCAGACATACCCAAATAGCCGGTTAGTTCGATATCCCCGACAAATGTCACCACGTCGACACACAGTAGTAATATCAAATTTCTTAATATCATTTACCTCTGTCATCTGACGATGCTGAATCTCACCTTTTTCTTCCAATCCTGAATTCTTAACGTGAGCTAAATGAGCCCACAATTTCAAGTATTCAAGGTCTGAATCAAAAGTAGCGACTTATTCTTTCCCCGATAGACGGACGCGTGCGGTTACTCTGGCTGGGTTCGAGGGAGGGGAGTCTCAGGAAAGGCTGAAGGTCGATGGCAATTGGCTCCCAGTCACTGCGGAGTGCGTATAGCTCGTTTGCGACACCTCTATAACGTGACCTCATTACGCTACATCATGAGCCGATTGTTGCAACAGCGCTACGCCATCAAATTTTGCGCGAAACTGACCAAAACTGGGAATGAGACTCATGATATGCTCACGGCTGCTTACGGTTATAACGCCATGGGTAAATCGTATATTTTTAAGTGGCACAAGTTGTTTCGGGAGGGTGGAGAAGATGTTGAAGACGCCGAACGTTCAGGATGCCCTTCGACTTCAAAAAGTGAAGAAAATCTTTCAAGAGTGAAGGCTTTGTAGGACAGGGATCACGGATTAAAATTTTGCATGGTTTCTGAAGAACTTTTCATCCCTAAAAGTGCTGTGCATCGATTTGTGACCGAAAAAATGTGCTTGAGAAAGGTGTGTGCGAAATTGGTGTCGCGAGTGCTCTCGGACGAACAAAAGGAAACTCGCACGCGGATCTGCCATGAGCTTCTCGACCATGAGAGTGAGGATCCAATTTTTTTAGACAATGCGCCAACTTCCTCCTCTTCCCCCGCCTCAAATCCGTGCCGAAAGGCCGTCTCCTCGACTCGTAGGAAGCGTTACAACAGACCGTGACGAGGGAGCTTAGCGGCATTCCGGGCGCCGCCATTCAGAAGTCGCACGAGGCGTGGAAAATCCTCTGGCAGCGGTGTTTGGAAGACTGATTGAATGTATAGATTCTGGAAGTGCATTTTTTCAATCGACTCCGTCCCACTACTTTTGGGACAGGCCTTGTTCCTTGCCCTTGTACCTTACACCACAGTCCATTCACTTCATTGCAAGGTTTGTTCTCGACGGTCCTTTCGACTATTACATTATACGTATTGCTGCCACGTCCTCCTGTTTACCCCAAGTCATCCCTTTACTTCTCAGCCTGCCTTCTGCTGTTAAGCAAAGACCAATTCTTTTCCTTCTTACCCGACTTATCCCTTTCATCTCGGCCTTCGACATCCCCAAATTTCAATAAGTCCTCCACCCACTTTCTCTGCCTTCTTCCTATTTCACCCATCAACTTAAAGACGGCCTTATCACCTGGACCCAGACTCCGCGCGTGGCGAGAGAGGAGTTGTAAATATCCGATGGCACCCTTTTCCGTTGACCTCGCTGCCACCAGTTCGTATGAATGAAAAGGCGACGTTGGACGGGAAATCGTCTCCCGTTTGTAAAATTTTCCCATTGGTCTTAAAAATTCGGCAGGTACTACAACATGGGCTGTTCTGGTATCTTTCTTGCTTACGTGGTGGGCAGTATAGTATCTGATTTGAAGTTATCCATACGAGGTCTGTCCAATAAATACGCAAAATTAGGTCATTTAAACTTTATTTTGCTAAATGTCGTCTACTTCAATTTTATCTCCTTCAAATTACTCTCAAATTCGTTGAGTATACACTTATTCCATCTTCTTTTCCAGTTTTTAAAGCACCCTTCGAAGTCCTCAGCAGTTAGGCTTTTTACTTGTCTCGCCGTTTCTTGCTTTATTGTGTCCACATCTTCCCAGTGGTGTCCCCTCGTCACAATTTTGCATTTTTGGAATACGAAAAAGTCTCAGGGGGCGAGATCTGGCGAATAGAGAGGATTATCAAGGATGATGATTGAATTTTTTGCCGGAAACTGGCGAACAATCATTGCTGAATGTGCAGGTGCATTGTCATGGTGAAGGATCCATCCATCGCCTAGAAATTGATTTCCAGTCAAATTTGGTGGCACAAGACTCACGCGATCTCTCAGACGCTTGAGAACTGTAAGATGGAACTGTCAGCATTTTCTGTTTGTCCTTCAGGAAGAAATTCATGATGAACAATACATTCGACGTCAAAGAAAACCAGGAGCATGACTTTGATTTTCGATCGGCTTTCTCTTGATTTTTTGGGTTGCTTAATCCACTTGAAAACGGATATTTTCTTCCGAGCATTATCACCGTGTAAATAGCTGTCAACATTTCAGTGATTTCTTGATAACTTTTACCGCATTTCACCAAAAAACTTTCTGTTTATTCGTTGTTCCGTGAATTCGTCCATTTCCATTTTCGACAGACAAACAGTAAAAACGAGGACAACAGAAATTAACATGAGTGGCTCCATGCGTACAGCTCGTCGATCCGACACGCACAGACGGCTCATTGGGTCTCAGACAACTAGCGCCGCTAGTGGGTGGGGCTATAGTCCGCGTCATGGCCGCCAGATTGCTCCAGTTCGCGTAATTATTGGATAGGCATCGTAAACAAAAGTTCTGATTTTTCATCTGTCATATACTCAAAATCAAAATGCTACGCGAAAATTCCGCTATTCCAGGAAAAAGCCTTCATAACGCGGAGAAACCAAGACCGATTGAATGTTACAATGTTGATTTGGTACAGGTGTTGCTAATGACCACGAAACTAATGCTAATTTTGCTTGAGTGCGTTAACGGCATAATTTTAATCTTTCAGGCAACGACTGCATTTATAAAAATATTTGCGTACTCTATACAGATATTGCAATACTTGTATTTCAATTAAGGGCATCGAGCGTCCAAATGGCAAGTAACGTTATAGGATTTCTCGATAGTAGGGATATACTAAGCCACAGCCAGCCCGGATTTAGGGAGAGCAGACCTTGCGAAAATCATTTTGGCCGTTTCATTCACGATATGCTTAGATCGGGAGAAAACAAAACAAAAGTCGACGCATCATTCCTATTTTTCAAGAAAACCTTCGACAAAATCCCGCACAATAAAATGTTGCACAAACTTAGATGCTATGGAATCAACGAGAAAGTAATGAATTAGATTTGAGACTTCTTATCATATCGCAAAGAAATAGTAGTCATCGGTGAGTTGTGCTCAGTGTAGGTGGATGTCACTTCGGGCGTCCCCCAGGGAAGTATAATAGGGCCGCTTCTATTCTTAATATACATTAATGACTTAAGTCCATGCGTTAGAAGCAACCTCAGATTATTTGCAGACGACACGGTGGCAAAGAGGTAAATAAGGGGCTCATTGGATTGCGAGCTACTCTCTAGAGACTTCCATGCAACATCGAATTGATTCAAGGAATAGGGTTTAGTACTTAGCATAGGCAAATGCGCAGTTTTGAAATTTTGGAACAAAGAAAGAGATGAACAGGACACACATTATGAAATAGTGAGTGCAATGCTAAGTAGGGCAGATCAAGTTAAATATTTGGTGGTGGTTATAACACCACGCCTTTCATGTGGAGCACATATCAGGACAATACGCGGGGCTTGATTAAACGGGTGGTGGGGAAATGTAATGAGAAAATGATGGTTTTCGGCGAAACTTTGTGAAATCGCTGGAAATGAGAGAATGATAACTTTGTGATTTCACAGAAAATTTATTACGATACGGGTATCGACGTCCAACGTCATCTTCCATGCCAATGTCATTTATGAAGATGACGACGTCGAAACCCGTATCGTAATAAATTTTCTGTGAAATCACAAAGTCCTACATATTTGAAGGATTAAAAAAGCTGCAGAAACGCTGGGGAAAATGTATCGAGCTACGAGGGTAGGCTGAAAACTAATGCACACATGCTTGTAGACCGCAAACGAAATGACCTACAGAAGAACTCCTGGTGGCATGTGGAATAACATTCCCCTCAACACGCATGCGCAGGTGTGAGGTCGTTACATTTATCTAGTTTATTTTGAGAAGCGGGAGTATGGAGAGGTGTTCTAGTGCTATTATGTCAACGCGATTTAAACAGCGTTCTGTTGTCGAATTTTTAACTGCTGAAAGAGTGACTCCTACTGAGATTCACCGTCGTTTAAAGGATGTTTATGGTGACGATGCTGTTGGTAGGTCTACTGTAAATCGATGGGTAGTAACATTTCATGGTTGTCAGCCAGGTAAAGCCTTAAGTGTTGATGAAACTTCTTTTGATTGTGTTTTGGGATGCTCACCGAACTTATGTGACCGATTTTCTCGAACGAAGGGCAACGGTAAATTCTTCTCAGAATATACAGACTCTAAAACACCTCCGACGTCGAGTTTGTCGTGTTAAAGGCAGCCTGGCGCCAATAATCTTGCAACACGACAACGCTCGTCCGCACACCTCGTGCGCAACTGAAGAGGCTCTGCGAAACCTTACATTTGAACCGATTCCACACCCTTATTCCTTATTCCCCCGATCTTGTGTCTTGCGATTTTTAATCTTTTCCTCAACTCAAGAGACACCTCAAGGGTAATCATTACACCTCGGACGATGAGGTGGAGGCAGCTGTCAAGTCCTGCATTCGAGAAAAGTCGGAAGAATTTTGCAGTGACGGAATGAAAAATCTTCTTACACGTGCGGAGAAATATGTTAGCCAAAACTGAGACTGAGAAAAATAAATATATGATTTTGAAACTTAATAATTGTACTTTACGCCCTATCTTGCTATTTGTTTTTGCTCGCACTCTACAAGCATGTGTGCATTACTTTTCAGCCTGCCCTCGTATTTTTAGGTCGGTTGAATCCTGACGCAAGTCTATAAGTTGTATTTTTCGGTCGCCCAACTCACCGCTCAATTAAATACGTCGATTCATTAATCGAGTTTTTCCTCCAATTTCATAATTCGTGTTTCTTTTTGGATGTCAATTATCGTCAGCTTCTGCGCGTGAATATTAAGGGGGCTAGTATGCGTTTCATAGGGAAGTGGTGTTGGTCCATTGGCCGCAGATGGGCGTGGATCAAGCCCCTGCCGACGACGCTCCTGCTCACGCACCCCCCTAGTTGTCTTCGGCGACATTTCGGGAGCACTCTTCCCCCGCCCCTCCCCTTTCTTCCGCCCTGCCCCGAGATGTGAGCATTTCGCAGGCGGCGCAGGGTGCCTATCGAACCACCCTTGCGGTGCGTACTAGTGTGGCTTCTCACC
The DNA here is from genome assembly GCA_037158775.1 of Hetaerina titia. Lineage (NCBI taxonomy): Eukaryota > Metazoa > Arthropoda > Insecta > Odonata > Calopterygidae > Hetaerina > Hetaerina titia. Next base: position 105,718,215 of record CM073774.1, read on the forward strand.
CCCTCCCCCTTCGTCTCTCTGCATCCACCCAGCATCATCCCCCTTGCCCCCCTTCCCCCAACCACACCTTCCCTCCCCCCCTCGTAACCCCGTGGCTCCGTGCCCGTCCTTCTCCATTCTCCTCCCCTTACTTGCCCCCAGGGATACGTTTCGGAACCGCCTTCGCCTCCCGTCGCCCTCTCGCCCCCGAGTGCCCACAGTCCGAGGTGCAGTTTCATTCCTGCCCTTCCATATATTCGCTCACCTCTCAGAGTAACAAAATAATCTGTTTTTTTAAATGTGTCGACGGCAAAGTTGTGCGGGTCGTTCAATAAATCCTTAGCAAAACATAGAAAAACAAAATATTTTCGCTAGATTTTTTTTATATCTCGACCTTATATTCTTTTAAGAGGGTAGGCTGAAAAGTAATGCACACATGCTTGTGGACCAAAAACAAATGGTAAGCTCGGGCGAAAAGTACATTTAAGCACAATTCTTCTGTTTGAAAATCAAGTATTTATTTTTCAACTCAGTCACCGTTAAGGCTAACACATTTCTCCCAACGTGGAACAAGTTTTTTCATTCCGTCACTGAAACACTCTTCCGACTTTTCTCGAATCCAGGACTCGACAGCTGCCTTCACCTCATCGGCCGAGGTGTAACGATATTACCCTTCGAAGTGTCAATTGAAAAAAGTGCCAATCCATGTACATGCTGGCGGAGAACTTAGTGTCAAACGAGTGCTAACTCACTGTAAAAGTTCTTCGGTATACGCAAATTTAAAAATTGAAAATGAATGCTGACCATAAACGCGACGGACCTCCACCATACTGAGACAGGGCATGCAAAGGAAGAAGGAGGAAGTTTTACTAATTGATGGCCTTGCAACTAATGGTCCCCACCCTTCTAGTGACAGGCGGAAAATATGGCAGCCCACTTTAGGCAGCGGATGGCGCGAGGTCTCACCCCCACGGAGGGATGGAGGGGGGAGCTTGCTAACGCTACAAACCAGGATAGGGAATGTTGTAATGTGCACTACATTAATGGTATGTTAATCGCATGCAGTCACGCGGGAAAGAACTTGCCAACAAAACACACCACATTAGTGTAAAATGGATGCAATGCATTAAAACTACGAGGGTAGGCTAAAAACTAATACACGCATTATTGTAGACCAAAACCCAAATGACCTTCAGGAGCACTCCTGATGGCACGTGGAAGTAACATTCCCCCTCAACACGCACGCGCAGGTTTGAGGTTGCTATATTCATCAGTGTATTTTGAGAAGCGGAAGTATTGAGACGTGTTCTAGTGACATGTCACAGCAATTTAAACAGCGTGCTGTTGTCGAATTTGTAACTTCTGAATAAGTGACTCCTACAGAGGTTCATTGTCGTTTAAAGGCTGTTCATGGTGATGATGCTGTCAATAGGTCTACTGTAAATCGATGAATCCTGAAATTCGAACCGATCCCACACCCTCCTTATTCCCCCGATCTTACGCCGTGCGATTTATACCTTTTTTACCTCAACTCAAGAGACACCTCCAGGGTAATCATTACACCTCGGACGATGAGGTGAAGGCAGCTGTCAAGTCCTGGATTCGAGAAAAGTCGGAGGAGTTTGTCAGCGACGGAATGAAAAAACTTTTTACTCGTTGGGAGAAATGTGTTAGCCTCAACAGTGACTATATATATAAAAATATATAATCACTACATATATATAGTATATATATATTATTATTATTAGGTAATCTACCGTTTAAGGTAGGTTTTTTGATGGACATAACTATCAAATAAGCATTTTGTGACTCCCCACCTAGCAAACTAATCTATATCAGGTCCCTCTTTATCTCTGTGTACTTCTTTCCTCCCTTCATCCCGTCCAACATCCCTATCCTGTTCCTGCCCTTACCTCGCTTGCCCAACATTCTCCCCTCTATTACTCTCTTCAACATTCCACTACCGCTCGATACGCCTTTCATCCATTTTTCCTGCCTCCATAGGATTTCTCTCAACAAACCCCTCTCCTCACCCACCATCTCTAGTACTTCCTCATTTGTTTTCCTTTCGGTCCATTTAACCTTCTCCATTCTTCTCCACACCCACATTTCAAAAGCCTCCAATCTACGTCTATCCTCCTGCTTCAGTGACCACGTTTCCGCGCCGTACATAGCTACGCTCCATATCAGAGTTTTTACGAGTCTTGTCTTAACATCCCTACTCAACGTCCCCGTCATCAACTCCCTCCTTGAAAAAGCCTCCTTGCCTAGCGCAATTCTTCTCCTTACGTCCCTACCACTTTGACCGTATTGGTCCAAAACACTTCCGAGATATGTAACCTGTTCTACCTGCTCTATTTTCTCCCCGCCTATTTTAATATTTAGCTTAGCCTTTTTCTTTCTGGAAAATCGCATAACCTTTGTTTTATTAATATTGATTCTCATCCATATTTATCGCACTGAATCTTCAATTCACTCAGCAATGCTTGCAACCCCTTGGCTGACTGAACAATTAATGCTTGATCATCAGCAAACCTGACCGATTTTACGAATTCCCCTCCGACTTTCATTCCTACCTCCAGTTCTTCCCATGCCTCTGTAATCATTTCCTCCACATATAAGTTGAACAGCACCGGTGACAATGGGCAACCCTGCCTTACCCCTCTTCCTTACACTGCCCATCCGGACTCTCCGTTCCCCACTCGCACCTGAGCAGTCTGAGACATGTACAGGTTACGGATCAGTCCATTCCTATTTTCTGCAATACACGCATTAATTTTTCCCAATTCACTCTATCAAACGCTTTTTCGAAATCTACAAAACAGGCAAAAACGTCCTGATTGTATTCTATATTCCTCTCGACTAGTGATCTCATTACTGCAATGGCATCACTCGTACCTCTTCCTTTCCTGAACCCAAACTGATCATCCCCTAAGTAATCATTTGCCTTACTCTCTATCCTTTTGTTGATGATCCTGAGAATAACTTTAGCTGCGTGGGATATCAAACTTATTGTTCTGTAATCCTCACATGACGAAGCCTTTGCCTTTTTTGGAATAGGAACTAACACCGATCTCACAAAATCTTCCGGCTAGATTCCTTCCTCATATATACTACGAATCAGTCCATAAAGGGCCTTCTTCCCACCTTTATGGGGATGTTGTCCACCCCCACGGCCTTATTTGCTTTCATCTCCTTTAATGCCCTTTCTATTTCATCGTCGAGTGTGCCTGGACCTAAGCTATCTTCTTCTATGTCATGTTCCTTTTCTATGTCTAACCTTGTCGGCCTAAGTTCTTTACCATACAGTGTTTCTATATATTCCTTCCATCTCTCCTGGATTTTTCCTCGTTCAACTATAATGTTACCCCACTTATCTTTAACTGTTAGTACAAATCTTGCCTTCTTACTTCCCGATAATAACTTAACCTTGCTGTATAGAGCACCAATTTCACCCTTCTTCTGTAAACTTTCCATATCCTCGCATTGCGTTTTCCACCATTCTTCTTTTGCTTTATTTGTGGCCCTTCTCAATTTATTGTTTCACTCTTTGTACTTCATTTTACCTAACACTGTGTTTACTATTTTCCATCTTTTTCTCTCATCCATCTTTGCAATCATCTCATCCGTTACCCATGGTACCCTTATCCTTTCCCCGTTAGCGGTTCCTGTAGTGTCTTTTGCTGCTTCCGATATCCCTTGCTTGATTCATACCCATTTTTCTTCGATAGTACTCGGTTCTTTACCGCCATCCATCATTTTCTCTACAGCCTGCGGATACTCCTTCCTCGTTAATCCATTTAATGCTTCTAAATTCCATTTCCTAACCCGCCGCCCTTGCCATTTTTTACATTTCATTGCAACTAAATTGTGGTCAGAGTCCGCATCCGCTCCTGGGAAACTATGCGAATTTATCACACTGTTCCTAAACCTGTGCATAACCATAATACTATATAATCTAACTGATACCTTTCTGAGTCACCTGGCATTTTCCATGCATACCTACGCCTTTTGTGATGTCTAAACCATGTGTAGGTGATGACGAACCCCTGTCTCTTGCAGAATTCAATCGCTTTCTCCCAGCGTTCATTCCTCGTGCCTAACCCATAGTCTCCCACCTCATCACCCTCTCTTTCTTCGCCTACCGTCGCATTCCAATCCCCCATCACTATCAAATATTTCCCTGCAGGAACACACGCGATTATATCCTCTAACTCATCGTACATTCTAACGACTTCTTACTCCTTGTGGTTGCTCGGTGGCATGTATACCTGAACAATGACCAAGTTCGTCGGCTCTGCTTTAATCTCTACGAGTAAGATTCTATCAGTTGCTTGCTCTATGTTGACTACGCTTCTTCCTACCCCTTTATTTAATATTACGGCAACCCCTCGTTGACTCTCGTCCCCGCCGCTGTATATCACTCTATAATTGTCACTCCAGTAATCCCCGCTATCATTCCATCTCACCTCGCAGAGACCTAAAACATCTATATTACCTCTTTCCATCTCTCGCTTAATATTTTCTAATTTTCCTGTCCTCAACATTGTCCTGACGTTCCACGTTCCTATTCTAACTACTTTCGTCTTCTTCTGCGTCTTCTGTCCTGCTGCTGTTATTTCTTCCCTGCAAGGGTTTCGTGGGATGACGACCGCGGAAGGCTTTCCTCCCGAGCTGCCGGGCACGACACACGGCCTCTTTGGCCGAGTCCCGCAGTTGCCAGAACTCAATTCCTGTTTTGCGTCCATCATTATTTTCTTGGGAATGGTAATTGAGGTGGTTTCCCGTTGCCTTCCTCAATAGTGTTTTTAACGTGACACCATCACTTAATGGCCGCCCCACTGGGGTCAGACGCCTTTGCAGCCGCCTCACTGAGGAACAGACGCTGCGTGGACTAACTTTCGTCTGGCTCCTAATCTTCGACCTATCTGGCATGGGTGACCCTACTAGGAGCAATTATATTTACTCCCGCCAGCACAGCTCTAGGGGTCATCGGAACACACAAGCCCTTCCACCACGACAATATATATATATATATATATATATATATATAGTATATATATATATATATTATATAGAAATATTATATATATGTATATATGTAATAAATGTATACATTTATATATATTTTTATTCATGATTTGGAAAATTAATAATTGTACATTAATGTACTTTCTGCCCGATCTTGCTATTTGCAATCTTGCCATCTCCAACCCTACAATCACTATCCCGTATTGACCGTGGGAAGGAGTCCTCGAGTCTATTAGTCCTGGCGTCTTTTTTCTTGAATCTCTCGAATAAATCTTTAATTTGACTTCTCCAGAGTATGAAAATGGCAAACACATTTAAAGCCTACAAGGGCTCCCCAAACGGCGTGCTCGCGCAAAGACGCACGCCATACCAACGTCACGACATGCCGCGTGTCTAAGCTGACAGAGGTTCTTCGCTCATTTTCGCGTTTTCTGTGGCGGTGTGGCCGACGAAAACGTTTGCCCACGCCCATCCCACCGTCGGCTCAGTGATCACGAGCAACCTCATCCCAGCTCCCATTCTCACTGCACGGCAGTCGATTCGCACAAGTCCGGCTTTCGAGGACCTTCAGATGTATTTCGGGAAAAATTGGTACAAAAACCGTCGAAAACGAATGTATTGAATCGATGAGTCACCTATGCATCGATCCTATGGTACATCATGCATGATTGATTAAATCCGCCACTAAATCAATTACGAGATATGCCAACAGAAAAAACGCCACTTGAGATACGAAGAGAACAAGCGAGACTTAAGAATTTCAGAAAGGTTCAGAACAATCGAGGTTAACGATGACGCTGAAGGAATTGTTATTATGACCCCACACTACTTGGGTAGATCAGTCCACAAAGATAAAATAAGGGAAACACAGGATCCCAGTACAGATAGATACACATAGTCATTCTCTTCCGGGGCAATCAGAAATCATAATAGTAAGAAACCAAAGTCTTTTTAGAAACATTAAAAACATTTAATTTCCAAGTCGGAGCAAAATTAAACATTGCAAAGACCTCAGGTATATTTTTAGGTGCATGTGTATGTTGATCGGTAGTTTGTGTGTTTGTATGTGTGTGTGGGGCGAATGGGTTTTTGCATGAATGCATACCATGTTTTGTTTGTGCACTGTATCAATTTGTGGTTTTTTCATGCGGTTTTATTCTTAAATACGGCCGGTGCTCTAACACCCCCCGCCACACGCCCTTGTAGCGGCTTGCGGGGTATTAAGTGGATGTATATAGAAATCCGAACCATTACCTCAAAAATACGCGAAAAGGGGTTTGCCCCATGCAGACGCTCCTAACATCGCCTAGGAATACTCGACCGATCCGTCAGCCTCACCGCCTTTGCCGATAAATACGCGGTTCTTCGACTCGGGACATTTTTAATTGCACCATCGAATTAGTAAACACACGCTCACTCATTTCAAATTCAAAAGTCACATTAAGCCCTGCACGGCAAATCACGGGGGAGTGTGTGGCAAGGGGTGGGCGCACGATCGTGGGAATATCGTGCGCCTTCGTGTTAGGGATTCCGGATTACGAGCGTGCCCTTCGGCCGTTGCTGACTGGGGCTCCCCGTGACCTCGAATCACGCGCAGGGCCGGATCAAGAAGGGCTTCCCCACCGAGGCCGATCCGCACGCACGTTTGTCTGTTCCGCCGGCGTGATGAAGCGGCCCCTCCAGATTCCCTCTCGACCGACGACGGCGCGTACCTCAAGTCAAGCAACGCCTACACTGTCCCCGTTCCCGAGGGAGCGCCATGCCAGGTCTCGGAGCAATCCCTCACTTATTTCCTTATCGAACGATTCTGAAGATGCGTGGGAATCTTATTTGAACTTTATCTAATTATTCCACTCACACTTTGTCCGGCAAATCCCAGGTGAGTAGTGCTCATTCCAAGACCCAAATGAAATATTTACATCGCTCCAACATTTCCTCGCAACCACATTTCCCCGAACCGTCCGCAACTTTTCAGACTTCGACACCCGACGGATTTGTAATTTGCACAAATACTTGGAGTATCACCATCCAAGTATTTGTGAACAAACATTTTACCCGTCGTTTCTCCCGTTCAGAGGAAGGCCCGAAGGTGCACAGCGGCCGAGATTTCCGAACGACTTCCAGCCCGAGTCTGGCACGCACGCCACACCGTGACGAAACCCGCGAGACCGAATCGAGGAGTGAGGGACACACTCATTCGTCGCAAGACCGGGTCACCACCGAGCCGGCTCTGAGAGCGAACGGATCGAACCGCTTTCCCCCTCCGCGCGTCGAGATGGCGTGGCGGGCGTGTGCATGCATTCCGTCGTAAGGAGAAGGGGGAGTATCGGAGGAGGGGGGGGTGGGCGGGCAATTTCCCATAGTTCCACTCTCATGGCGGCGGCGTAGGGGGGAAGAGAGGCCTCCCCCTCCCTCTGGGCCCTCCGAGAATGGAAATTCCAAGGAAGGCGAGGAGAAGAAAGGCCTGCGCGGCCGAGTTCCTCCCCCTTTCCTTTCTTCCCCCGCAGCCTCCGCCCCCTCCCCCCCCCGGTCTTCACGCCCCCCTAGGGATATTACCGACCACACAACACTCGAAGCAACACGCAGCAGCCGAGAGGGGGGGCAGGAGGAAGACCCTCTCGCCCCCTCCGCACGCACTCACTCCGAAAGGGGAGGACGAAAAAGATCTCTCCCTCGTTTCACTGGCGCCACTGGCGGATGGATGTGAAAAAATAGTTAGAATACCTGAGGCATCCGATTCCGCCACATCTTCCGCCGTCGCTCGGCTGGCGGCGGGTCCATCCCACCGCCCAACATCCACCACCAGAATCCCTTCCACCCTGCAAATATCCGACAACCTCTGTTCGCACTTGCATGCATACGACGGATGCGAGCGTTCTCCCACGGACTGCCCGCCGGTGGCCCTGGCGTTCAAGGGGTAATCCTATAAAAAACACATTTGGCCCTCCAATGTTCGCTCGCCGAAGCGAACCCACACGGCTCGAACGGAGCACCGGAGGGGAAGTCGAGACGGGTCCACCCTCCCCTTTTGGGCTTGGCGGTCGATTTCCCCACGAACGGACTACTTTACTTGCGTTTATCTATTTACTACCTTCCATACCACTAAAACCTTTGGAATTAACATCTACATAATAAATACAAGACTTACAATTATATTTGAGGCAGATGTTGTCCTAACACCCTCCGCCACGCTCCCTTGCGGCGGCTAGCGGGGTATTGTACGCGGTCTGGGCAATAAATGCACGAACTGATGAAATCTAGTGGCCATGACGGGGACTATAGCCCCGCCCATTAACTGCCCTATTTGGCTGAGACCCGATGAGCCAGCCGTCTGTGCTCGGCGAATCGTCGATCTTTGCTCCCAGTTTTGGTTATTTCTGTTGTTCTTGTGTTTACTTTCGTCGAAAATGTAAATTGACGAATCAAGGAGCAACGAATCAACATTTTGGTGAAGTGCGGTATAAGTTATCAATAAATTACTGAAATGTTGAAATACAGCTGTTTACGGTAATAATTCTCTGAGATAACATCCGTTTTCAAGTGGATTAAGCGTTTTAGAAATGGCCGACAAGACGCCAGGGATGATGCAAGGCCGGGACGACCTTCAACCACCTGTGTTGGCGAACACATTGATCGTGTGCGGTCCCTTGTCCTTACCGATCGTCGAAAAACTGTCCGAATGACAGCTGATGAACTTAATTTAGGAAAATTAGCAATGCACACTATTTCAACCGAACATGATGGATAGATCCTTCATCATGACAATGCACCTGCACATTCAGCATTGATTGTTTGCTAGTTTCTGGCAGAAAATTCAATCACCATTCTTGATCATCCTCCTTATTCGCCAGATGTCGCCCCTGCGACGTTTTCCTATTCCCAAAATGCAAAAATGTGATAAGGGGACATCACTGGGAAGATGTGGACACGATAAAGCAAGAAACGACGAGAAAACTAAAAAGCCTGACTGCCGAGGACTTCCAAGGGTGCTTTGAACAGCTGTAAAGAGGATGAAATGAGTGCATAGCAATGAATGAAGAGTACTTTGAAGGGGACAAAATCGATGTAGACTAACTTTTGCAAATAAAATTATTATGGCATCAGTCCGCGTATTTATTGGACTGACCTCGTGTATATGTCCATACTTCGGTATATCATCGAGCATGGTGTATTAAATCAAATCAAGTGAGAACTTGGATTTGGGTGTTCCTATCCAAATTCAAACAAATAGTAGTCGTCGATGGGTTGAGTTCATTAGAGCCAATTTCAGGAGTGCCACAGGGATTTGTTATAGAGCTCCACCTATTCTTGATGCACAATAATCACATGGGCTTCCAAGGTAGCAGCAATATGATTAGCTGACGACACACAGTGATTTACGGAGAAATTAAGGCATCAGAGACAAGAGTGCTATTCTCTAATGATTTAGACCAGGCATACGAGTGGCGTAAGGAATATAGGTTACGATTAAATAACAGAAGATGAATACCGCGAAGGTTTTTGAATAAAAGAAAAGATAAGTAGCACATAAAATAGATGAAAGTACATGTTAGTTGGTAGTTTGAGTGTTCGCATGTGTGTGGGGTGATAGGGTTTTTGCACGAATGCATACCATGTTTTGTTTGTGGATTGTATCAATTTGTGGCTTTTGCATGCGGTTTTTTATGTTAATTACGGCTGGTGCTCTGACACCCCCCGCCACACGTGCTTGTGGCAGCTTGGGGGTATTAAGTAGATGCAGATAGAAATCGAACCATTACCTCAAAAATACGCAAAAACGGATTTGCCCCAAGCAGACGCTCCTAACATCGCCTAGGAATACTCGACCTGCTCTGGCCGATCCGTCAACCTCACCATATTTGCCGATAAATACGCGGTTCTTCGACTAGGACATTTTTAATTGCACCATCGAATCAGTAAACACACGCTCACTCATTTCAAATTCAAAAGTCACATTACGCCCTGCAAGAAAAATCACGGGGGAGAGTGTGGCAGGGGGTGGGCGCACGATCGATATATTTCAAAACACGTTGAATACTTGGGCGTTAAAACGCACATATGTAGTCTTTCATGGGATACACGCATTAGAAAGATTAGCGAGTTAGCCTTGAGAACGTTAGATTTCACCAGACCTGTAGGAAAATGCAAGGACAAGAACGAGAGAGAGAGGGGTGGTTACTCCGCTTAAGTATGGTCAAAATAAGGATACGCGGTAAATACCTGGGATACAAGAAAAAAAATCTAGTAAAAGATGTAAACGAGGTTCAGAGAAAATCCTCTACGCTTGTTAAAAATAGACACGAAAGGCTAGAAAGCGCCATGGTTATACCGAAGGAGGCTGGAACCCCTTGATTCCTGAAGAGAGTAGGCAAGACTTAAACTTTTAGAAAGTTAGAGGACACTTGCGTTTTCTTGCGATACCGAGGCGAATTTTCACGGCACCAAATTATAGTGATCTCTTCATAGATAGAGAATAAACAAGAGACCGTCAGAGACTAATTATTCATCTGCCCACACACGTTACGCAACCATAAGAAATCGAATTGAAGAGCTGGAAAACATCGAGACAGTTTAGATCACTGACTTCGATGAATAGGATTACGTTCGTGATAGGTTTCTTGCTGCATCCTAGGGTGGAATTATTTGTTTTAGGTAAGCGTATGTACTTGCATGCTTTTGGAGTGAGGATAGGTAGATGTGTGGTTGCATGCGCGTCGAATGATGGGGTGTTGCAATGAATGTGTGCACTGTTGTGGATTGGGGTTTGCATGTGTGTGTTGGTTTTGAATGCGGTGTTTCTTTTTTTCCTTTTTCTTTTTTCCTTTTTTTGGGTGGTGGCCTAACACCCCCCGCCACACGCCCTTGCGGCGGCTTGCGGGGTATTATGTAGATGTAGATGTAGATGAATAGGTCAAGCACAATATCACTGCGTGATGAATTAGCATTCTAGGGTGGGTTTTTGATGTACATCGGATGAACAACGGTTAAACGATACAATCTTGCATATCTTAACGAACGATGTCATTTTAAACCTTTTTTCAATTCCGTATAACTTCCTTCCTCCCTTAATTCCGTCCAATGTTCCTATCATATTCCTGCCCCTTCCTCATTTGCCTACCATTTCCCCCTCCATTACAGTCTTCAACATCCATTAACTATCAGTACTGCTGTGCATCCATATCCCCTGTCTCCTTAGGATTTTTCCCACATCCCCTCCATCCTCCCCACCATCCCTAGCACTTCCTCATTTCTTTTCCTTTAGATCCATTTCACCTTCTCCACACCCTCATTTCAAAAGCCTCCAATTTACTTCCATCATCCTGCTTCAGCGACCATGTTTCCGCACCGTACAAAAGCAAGCCATATCGAAAATGTTACGAGCCATTACTTAACAGCCTTACTCAACCGGCCTGTCATCAACTTCCTCTTCCTTGTGAAAATTCTTTGCCTATCGTAAATTTTCCTTCTTACGGCTCTAATACTTTGACCATTTTGGTACAAAACACTTCCGAGATAAGTAAACTTTCAGCTTCTCTAGTATTTGCCCTCCTATTTCAATGATTAACTTAGTCTATCTCCTCTGGAAAACCGCATAACCTTTGTTTGACTCACATTTATTCTCATCCCACACTATTGAAGCGCAATTCCAATGCGCTCAGCGGAGTTTGCAACTCCTCGGCCGACTGGCCAACTAAAGCTTAATTATCAGCAAACGTAATGGATTTTATGATTGACCCGACGATAGTCATTCCTATCTTCACTTCTCCCCATGCAATCAAAATGTCGACTCTTCATTCGCCACTCGCACCTGTGAAATCTGTGATATTACAAATTGCGGATAAGTCTCCTATACCTCCAATCCACTGATATTTCCTCCAGCATATTCATTAATTCTACCCAAATATGCTCCTAATGAAAGGCGTGGTGCCAAATACCTAACTTGATGCTTGGGTGTGCTGTTAGATGCTGATCTAATGACCGTGAAAGTGACCCCAGCAGAGCTAGCACGGCTACAACACCCCTAGAATGAGAGCAGCCGATCTACCCTGAGGACTGGCTGGCTATGTGGCGAGAACGTTATATCGTATACCGTGAGGGCGTCATACACCTGGTTAAGTTTCTTGTTGGCCACACATACTGAAGGACCCGTGGGCTCCAACAATGTTGGGACTAGGGGCTGTTTTCCCGGACAAGAGATTCAACATGATACCACTTAGTACTAAGGTCAAGAACATTGACGCCACTTCATGGTAGTTGTGTGCCAAGAACTGAGCATTCTTAAGCGTGGATATAAAATTGCAATAATACGTGATATACCTGTGAAATATGAAGACTTTGTTGTGACTGGCACACAAAATGGAGCAGAGAACGTTCCACAACACACAGAAGGTTTGGAAGTGAGAGTTTGGGTGCGGAAGCAGTTTCAATCGAATTGGAGTATTGCATGCACGCTGGTAATAGCATTGATTTTATTGAACGACTTTCCGGTGAAAAACTGAGACTGCATAACCCTTCTTCCATCAAACCAATTAACACAACATCGAAGATGATCGCTGATACCGAGCAATATGGATGAGTAGGGTTAGAGCTTTCGTGTACGTTGATTATTAAGACTATTGTTGACACTGCAGATGAATGTTGACGTTTTACGAGGGTAGGCTGAAGAGTAATGCACACATGCTTGTAGACCACAAACAAAATGACCTTCAGGAGCACTCCTGGTGGCATGTGGAAGTAACATTCCCCTCAACATGCCTGGGCAGGTTTGAGATCGTTACATTCATCCAGTGTATTTTGAGAGGCGGAAGTAAGTCGTTTTCTAGTGTTATGACAAAGCAAGTTAAACAGCGTGATGTTTTCGAATTTTTAACTGCTGAATAAGTGACTCCTACAGAGATTCATCGTCGTTTAAAGGATGTTTATAATGACAATGCCGTTGATAGGTCTACTGTACATCGTTGGATAGTAAAATTTCGTGGTTGCGAGCCTGGAAGAGCCTTAATTGTTTATTAAACACGCAGCGGACGTCCGATCACTGCCACAGACGATAAACATCGCAAACCCGTCGAAGATTTGATTCAAAATGACCGGCGAATCACTCGAAAGCCTATAGCAAACCATATTGGTCGAGTTTGTCGTGTTAAAGGCAGCCTATCGCAAATAATCTTGTCTTGGGCTCGTCCACATACCTGGCGCGCAACTGGAGAGTCTCTGCGAAACCTGAAGTTTGAACCGATTCCTCACCCTTATTCCTTATTCCCCCGATCTTGTGCCTTGCGATTTTTATTTTTTCCTCAACTCCAGATTAATCATTACACCTCGGACGATGAGGTGAAGACATCTGTAAATCGCAGCACGCTGTTTAACTTGCGTTAGAGCGTTAGAACACTTCTCCAATTACGTACGTCCACGCACTTACGCTTCTCAAAATAAATTGGCTGAATGTAACGACCTCAATCCTGCGCATGCGTGTTGAGGGGAAGGTTACTCCCATGTGCCACCAGGAGTGCTTCAGAAGGTCATATTTCTGTTACCGTCGTATTTCTGCTTGATATTACCATATGATTGTTATGCATAGATTGAATCTTCCCTGTGACTAAATTTAGCCCATGGGAAAAGCAGTTAATTTTCCAAGTACAGATATAATACAGGCATACAAAATATCAAATCTTAATCTCTGGTAGTCGTATAAAAGGAACTGCCCGCTTGGCATGAAAAATCAGCGTTTCACTAAATTAAACTGTCAAGTTGGGCAAAGAGTTCGCATTTTCCAGTATTCTGGAGACGCAAAATCATAGAAATATTTATTTTTGTATGACCATTAAGGCATGCTCTGCGAGTACATTTTTAAGTCATTGCTGGCAACTTCACGTTCATATGTACAGTGACAAAAACCTGCCGCCCGTCAAACATACCTCCGAATTGCGGCCGCGAAGGAAAGCAGTTTCTGGATATCAACAGTCTAGCACTCAGGGAAGATGGGATCGGTGACAGAAACAGAGTCAGAAAACGAAAATCAAATACAAGGTACGTCAGACCCCCTGGCTTACTGAAGAACATTTCATGTTTATTGAGGGCTATCAATTGGATATATAAATACCCACCACGTACTTGAAATTGTTTTTTCTACTTATCAATAAGTATGACGTACGCGTAACATCATCCAGATATTTCAATGCTCATCAACATGACGTATTACAGCAAACACTATAAAATGCTACCCGCAGGCTCGAGATTATCACCGGCCGACGTCATTCCAATTGGATAACAAATGACGCCTCTGAATGCCATAAACACATCATTTCCATGCAAACAGACAAATTCCGTCGAAAAATTACCATTTCCGTCGCGAATTGATAATTGGAAAGGTATAAGTCAATCAAAACGTAACTGGGTAACAGAGGAATAAACAATGTGTTCAGAAATACTGATTATAAAAATGTGTTTCCGGGAGGAAAGATTGAAGAGGAAGAATTTTTACCTTATTAATCAATATTTAGACTAGGTATTCAGAGGGAACGAGTAGCGGTTTCCGTTTCCATTTTCGTACGCTACTGCTAAGGTACTGTCCTAACATTAACATGATTTCCACGGCTTTAAGTTTAGCATATAAGGATTTCCATTTATTATGATTGCTCACAGCACTAATGCTACATAAATTACAGATTCAGGTGTGATGTGGTGAAATTGTTACATAATAAAAGAGATGAAAATCGTACCAAAGTACTCTTCATCTCAGTTATTACTAATGCCACAGTTAATTTCTTCGATTGTTGGGCTGCAGAAATTAGTTGGTTGGTGTGATGAACTGTGAAATAGAGAAGGAAAGGGATCTCAATCTTTGCATTCCGGGGTCCACTTTACTGAAGTTATCCACGGAGTGTGGGGGGGCTCTTCGGAATCACGAGTAGCGCTGCGCGGCAATGCGGCAAGTCGGCCTGACGTCCGTATTCATTTTTATGTAGACCCACCGCCGTCGACATGTCGCCAATGTTGACATCGGGGGTGATATTGATATGGAGACTAAAACTGACGTGGAAACCAAAGCGGAACCGGGCGGATCTTATGCTGCGAAACATTTCAGAAACACGAGGGATAAAATAACGGAACCGTAGACTACGGCGTTTGAGACACATTTTTACATTATGACAAGAGGATCGAGTAATTCCACGGGCGAGGATAAAACACTCCCAATATCTTCCAACCACAGGAGGGGGACTCTTACAGAAACAAATTCACACATGGTATCCTCCAAGTCACCACCAGGGTGTATGGCAGGACACGTATACGAGGTCTGCCCAATGAATACGCGAACCGGTGCAATCTGGCGGCCATGACGCGGACTACACCCCCGCACATTAGCGGCGCTAGTTCACTGAGACCCAATGAGTCGTCTGTGCTTGGCCGATCGTTGAGCTGTGCGTATGGTGCCAGTTATGTTAGTTTCTGTTGTCCCTTGTTTTTACTATTCGTAGGAAATGGAAATTGACGAAATCACGGAGCAACGAGTCAACATAAAGTTTTTTTGTGAAGTAAAGGAAAAATTTTCAATAAATTCCTGAAATTTTGAGCGCTGTTTACGGTGATAATGCTCGAAAACTTTTTCCTGTTCCCAAAATGCAAAAATGTGACGAGTGGACATCACTGGGAAGATGTGGACACAAT
The DNA here is from genome assembly GCA_037158775.1 of Hetaerina titia. Taxonomy (NCBI): domain Eukaryota; kingdom Metazoa; phylum Arthropoda; class Insecta; order Odonata; family Calopterygidae; genus Hetaerina; species Hetaerina titia. The sequence continues at coordinate 105,733,890 of CM073774.1, forward strand.
AAAGCAAGGAACGACGAGAAAACTAAAAAGCCCAACTGCCGAGAGGACTTCCATGCGTGCTTTGTGAGAGTGGTGAAGAAGATGGAATGAGTGCATACCAACGAATGGAGCGTACTTTGAAGGGAACCAAATCCATGTAGCCTAAATTTACCAAAATACATTTTTTTACGCCCTCAGTTAGCCACTTAATTTTCAGCACCCTCGTTATGTCTTACCTCGCTGGCCTAGTGCCTTTACCATATAGCTCTTCTATAGAATCCTTCCTTATCGCATAGCTAAGTGGAAATTCCTAAGTTTCCAAACCATGAATGCTGAAGAAGTGAGTGTGGTTTTCTGGGACTTCTGAAATCGTCCCGAGGAGAAGTCTTTCCCTTTGCTTGTGCCAAGCACCCACTCGAGCATCCCACTTGGGCGAACAATCCAGCTGTCAGAATATTCCTTCGCGAAGGAGGCATTGAAAGGCATCACGAATGAGACCCCTCCCTTAGGAATGCGCAGGGGAGGTGGGGGGACCCTCGGCGGGGGGCAACCCGTGAGGGAGAAGGAGCGGAGGAGAGGCTGGGGGCAGCGGTCCGACTAATCCCGCTTTTATGGCCCGCCGAAGGGAAACAACCGCCTCCCCTGCCCCCGCGGGCAGAGACCTCAACGGGGAGTGTCAAACGGTTAGTTTCCAAGCAACGACAAATAAAAGACCATATAACGGACCGTGCCGAAACATTTTATGGCTTAGGCAGCGAGGGGACACCTGCGCCGTTTTGGGGTTCTTTGGGCGGAGGGCTGGGCGTCCCACGCTCGGGGGTGGAGGGCGTCACCGCCCCCGGCGGCTCTCCCCCGGTCACTGCTCACCCATTGCTCGCGGGGCGGCAACTAGTCGCATATGACTCTTCACGTCCACGATACAAAATTCGACTGGGGAAGGCCATATTTAAATAAATATTGAAAAGGATTAATCCCGATAAATAAAAATAGCTTTTCGATCCTCAATGTTTTGCTTTTTATTTTATCATTGAACGGACAGGGCTACATTCGAATATTTCAGTTTGAGCCACGATCAACGCATGCATTTTGCCATGATCTCATCTTTTGTCGGCAAATCCCTCCCCGCGTGACCGAGGGCAGAAACAGCATACGACGTAGCCCATGTCAGCATGTAACTGTGCAAGCGCGCCTCCTTTTTTCATCCCTGCATTGTCCAACTCTGCGTCCGATGAATGCCGGCAGCCTCTTCAGGGCTCCTCGGCAAATGGAGCGTGTTCTCCCCATGTAAGATCCGATGCGATCACCCTATCATTTTAGGGGGCCTGCAACGTTCATCCGAACACCTACGCGTCCAGTAAGGTCTGCTTCGGTTTTCCATTCTATAAGAAGTGTATAACCGTACACTTATGGTATTTAATTGCGAAACTCATTCTGTGCCCATTTTTAAATGTTGTTTAAACAATTTTCAGCATTGGACGATGCACATCGTTCGTTATTTTCCTGGAGATTACAGTACAGTCGTCTCATATTGTCATTTCTACCTGAGATGATATCATTGATGTAAATAAGAAAGAGTGACGCGTTACTCCGAGGGACAACGGATGTAACTTTTACATGATTCGAACTTGAGCCTTCCACTACTGCTCGTATTTGTCTGCGGTTCGTAAGGAAGTACAGAATCCAGTTTGTTACATTCTCACTTGTTCCATGCCCTCGCAACTGGCCCAACGATTCGTTACGAAAGGCCCTTTTAAAAACCAACAAAATCGCATCTACTTGCGTGTTCCTTTCTCTCGATTGCAGTATATCGTGTTTAAAAGAGCCCGAACTGCGATTCACGTGACCTCTCCATTCTGATTCCGTGTCCTTTGCAGGATATAAGGTGTCGAGGAAAGTCATGACGTCGCCAGCACTGATGTGTCCTATGACTTTACAGCAGAGGGAGGTTACGCAATTACCGGAGGTTTTGTTTATTCCCAGTTATTGTGTGGTGTTGGCCATTTTCCATTCCAGGGGTAATACGTATGTGCACCTTCCAAAATCGATTTGTTAAACAAGTATTCTTAGAAGGGTGCACATTCGGGCCTTTCAGTACTCTAATCGGAATATCAGCTGGCCCGGGGGATTTGCTTGTCTACTGAGAGGGGTGGGGTGTTACATTTGACATACTGCAATGTGAGATAACTGCTGTCTAATCCCCTTGCGCTTTTCTGAAAATTCAACCAGCTATCAAATGAGTCCGAAAGGGGACCTCTCTGGAATGTCTTTGTCGTGAATGTAGATACTCCGAAAGAAATTATACCAAATGTTAATATTTTTTGAACGCTATACGTCAATATAATGTATTGCTTTTGTGCTCTTAACAGGGTTCTGTGCTTGGACGTTCTCCCTGTATCTGTATGGTACACCTCTAAACCGTGTCTACAGACATTTCATAAATCCTTCCAGGTAATTACAGTTCCAGCGATGTAAGTTTGTTTAAATTAATAATTATTGTGTTTTTGAACATATTCGGGAAAATCCTGAAATTCCCTTGCTCGAAAAGCCTAATCCCTCTCATGGTTATATTATATATATATATATATATATATATATATATATATATATATATATATAAACCATAAACACAGTAATCAACCCGAAGGTCGGTTTAGTAGGTGATGGTAGAGCTCACCCATGTACCAAGCCCGACGGCGTGTGAATATTCACACATCAGGGTAGGGGGGCCAGTTCCTTTCCCTGTGCCGGTTATGGTTTCCCAGGAAGATCTGGTACCCGAAAAATCAACTAGCTTGGGTGGAGCTGCAGGTGCCCAAAGTGCCTTGCCCGGGAATCGAACCCGGGACCCTCTGGTCAGCAGTCCAACGCTCTACCCGCTAGACCACCGCGACCCGTATATATATATATATATATATATATATATATATATATATATATATATATATATATAATGATTATATTTACGGAGGTATGTGCGTAATTCGTCAACAATGGCTACGTGGTCACTTATCCCTTCGATTAGATATTGGCGTGTGGTTATTTGGTGGTAGTTTATGCGACAGAGATCTAGAGGGTTGTTTCCTCTGGTTGCCGTTCTTATTACTTGGTGGTGGGTGTATTGAGTGGGCGGAAGGGTGGGTGGCGAGCCCGTGTAAGTGCTACCGCGCATCAATCGAGATGCTCGCTGCGCTGCCGATGCAATCCTTATCCCACTCCATGTATTTAATGGAGAACAAATCATCTCCAATCATTGTAACGCCTTTGGTGTTCTTGGGTTAACGAGACACATGGTTATCCAAGGCACATTATTTGCACACGTATTAATTGCAACCGGAAGGACTATAAAAAAATCAGCTACCACGGGTGTTTTCCTGGTTATTTCAATACTCTATTGGACTTCAAAAACTCCCAATCTGCTCGTCGCATTCGTGTGCATAGCCTTTTAAGTGTTTTAGATGGCAATGAATCAGACTCCTTCGCTCTACGTCTCGTCTGCGAATCCTGAAATCTAAAGTGATACGTTCTTTCGTGAGGTATGCCACGGGAAACAAATCGGGTAGGCACGTGGTGCTCGCGGGATCAACCGCGGCGCGTGCCATCGCAACCTGGCGCTGTGAGCGCCGCCAGATAACAATGGGGCACCCTGGTATCGCGGTGGAAATCGGAAAAAGGAACTCAAAAGCGGGATAATCGATAGAGAAACATAAACAGCAAGCGATTCGGGCGTCTCCTGAAGAAGATGTGGAGATGTATAGATAATCTGCATGATTTGCTAAGGAGAGTCAAATGAAAACCTTGAAACGTATGTGATTTTTAACCTGGTCATTTCTTGGATACAAAAGATTGCAAATACTACCTTGATCAAAAAGTTCCCGGAATTTATTCAGAAAATTAAAAATACAAGTTTATTCATCTAAATCTATATTGTCCCCTTCAAAGTAATCCCCATCTACTGCAACACACTTATGCCAGCGCTTGATCCAATCCTCGAAACATTTTTTATATTCGGTTTTCGGTATGTCCATCAGTGCTTCCTGCGATTTTTGCATTACTTCCTCTCGGCTGCTAAAACGCATTCCCCGTAATGGTTTTTTAACTCGATTGAACAGAAAGAAGTCACAGGGAGCCAAATCAGGTGAATTCGGTGGCTGTTGGATGGTATTTGTTGCATTTTTCGTCAAAAAATTACGAATAATGATAGCACTGTGCGACGGTGCGTTATCATGGTGCAAAATCCACGAGTTTTCTGCCCACATTTCTGGTCTCTTTCGGCGAATTGCTTCACGCAAACGTCTCATAACGCCCAAATAATACTCTTTGTTTACTGTCTGGCCTTCTGGCAAAAATTCATGATGCACTACACCGTTGTAATCCATGAAAACCGTCAGCATTGCCTTCTTTTTTGACTGAAAACGACGTGGTTTTTTTGGTCTTGGCTCATTTGGTGAACGCCATTCACTTGCCTGATGTCTGGATTGCGTGTCGCACTCATAAACCCACGTCTCGTCTCCAGTAATGATCCTTTTGATGAATGTGGGATCGGATTCAGCCTCGCAAATCATGTCTTTTGCGACGTCAACACGGTCTCTTTTTTGCATGAAATTGAGGTCTTTTGGCACCAACTTTGCTGCTACACGACGGAAACCCAAATCATTAACCACAATGTCTTGGGCGGATCCATAGGCAATGTTCAAGTCCTCCGCTATTTCTCTGATGGTTAATTTGCGGTTATTGACCAACATTTCTTTTACTTTATCAATTTTTTCACCGACTTTCGATGTCGATGGTCTGCCACTGCGTTCATCATCTTCGATTGACTCACGACCACTTCTGAACCGCTCGTGCCACTGGTAAACGACCGTTTTTTTTAGAGAATCGTTGCCGAAACACTTTTCCAACATTTCCAACGTCCGTGCACCACTAAATCCGTTTTTTACGCAAAATTTAATACAAGTTCGTTGTTGCAAATTTAAATCTATTTCTGCAATTGTAAAAAATCGCCAACACACACAGAGATAGATGTACTCTTGGCTACGTAACTTTTTCAAATGTCAAGTTATGACACTAAGATTTAAAGGGAATATCAACAACAGATATACCAATTTAACAAAAAAAACCGAACTCAAATCGGAACGATGGGAGCGCCACACGGTGGTTATTCCGGGAACTTTTTGTTCAAGGTAGTATATTGTTTTCATATCTACTCTCTGTGGTGTACATTAGAAATATTCCTGCACTTTGAAAGTCCACGATAACTCTAGAAATACCGTGGTTTCAGCTTCTACACTAACGCTAGTACGTATTGCTTTCTCTGCCTCATTTTCAAGCTTCTCCTTCCATCCCTCGTCTCTCTTTCTCCGTGAGGGAAGGGGGGGGGCGCCTCCGCTCCCTACAGTCTGCTGCGATGTGTCACATTCCCCACCTGTGTCTTTGGGGGGTGGAGACCATGAGTTCGAATCTCCATGTAATTTCCCCCTCCTACTCGTCAACTCCGCATGACCTGTCTTGCTTTGATGGAGGCCTGTCGCATAAATGGTTTTGGTTCATTTTTATTCCATTTTTTTCGCACAACAAATAAATAATGTATTAGGTGAATTAGTGGGTCGCGGTAGTCCAGGGGGTAGAGCATTCGACTACAGACCGGAGGGCCCAGGATCGATTCCCGGGCAAGGGACTCTGGCCACCTGCAGTTCCATCCAAGCTATATGATTTTTTGGGTACCAGATCTTCCTGGGAAACCATAACCGGCACAGGGAAAGGAACTGGCCCCCCTGCCCTGTTAATGTGTGAATTTCACACGCCGTCGGGTTTAGTACTGGGTGAACTCTACCATCACCTACCAAACCGACCTTCGGGTTGGTTACTGTGTTTATGGTTTAGGTGAATTAAGTGTTGTGTTGCATTAAGTCTCCCTCCACCATGCATACAAATTTGCACTTTATTTCATCGTTTTTTACCGAATATTTTCCCTCTTCCTTTTCTCTCCCATACCCTTCCTTATTACATACCCTTCCCACCTGGTGCTTGCACGCCGTGCCACACACCTTATCGGTGGATCGTGGGGTATTTATGTCGATGTCTAGTGTATCTGGTCTGGTGAAGAGGTTAAGCTATAAAAGAAATAATCCTGTTAGGAACTCTCTAGTTCACATGTAAACTCATTGGATTGGCAGATATGAATCGCCAACTGTCATCATTCATCGATGTGTGAATTTCAATGTTTTTCCACTAAACTACTTAACAAACAAATGAGCGTGTGCTGTCCCTACGTGTTATCTATTGCAAATGCACCCATGACATGTTTACACTATTGCTGCACCATATTATTGTTTATGCTTCCTGGCATCATCCTACTAATTGTGGGACACTCATCAAACCATGGCCATCAATATAGCCAACTAAGAAGACAGTGGGACACCATTTTGAAATTTCATTACACTTTCTAGGATTTCACTTGATTCATTCTCGCATAAAATAAAAAATTCAAATACAACTGCTGTCTCACTTTCATATATGACAGTCACTCAATGGTGAGCTGTTTATAATTGTTCATTCATCTATTTTATGGTGCAACAGTTTAATTTGAGTTTATTGCTAGCTTAATGTGTTGTTTATTTGGTACAAGCTCATCAGCTGAAATCAACTGGAATCGCGAGAAGGGGCAGCGGTTGCAAGTGGAGACATGTTCAGTTCGCTGCATGCAGCAACGAGAGAATTCACACGCGACCTCTTCGGATTTAAATTTTGTTTTCCCCTGAACAAATCATCGTCAGCCGAGGCCTCCAGGATACTCTGGAGGCTTGTGGAGACTCTGTTCCTCTCAACAGCACGACCTATTGAGGGTTGAAGAGCTTTGATTTTTTACGTTAGTGAGGCCCCACCTTGAGTAGGCTGCGGGTGTATGGGATCCTCACCGAGGTAGGCTTGGTTTTGGAACTAGATCGGGTCAAACGTATAGCAGCTAGGTTTGTGAAAAGTTGTTAAGAACAAGGTAGCAGTGTAACGACAATATTGGAATAATTATAATGGAAGCCACAAATTGACCGTAGATTTAAATATGTCACATTTGCAGCGTAAATCGGAGGATATCAGAGGCCCCAAATTAATACGATAGATCAGATCACGTGCGTAAAATCAGGGAGTTAGAGAGAAGAACGTATCGATTTTAAATGTCGTTTTTTCCTCAAACCATTAGAGATTTCAAAAGACATGACAGCAATCGCGTAGGAGATAGTTAGAATTGGCAGCGTGCACATATTTCGACGATATCTTGTGTTTTTTTCATTTTATAGACCCATCTTTTTCAGAGTTACCACTCATGATTTGAATATACGTATCCTTTTATTGACTATTGTTGCATGAAAGTACCTTATTTCGTGTGATTAACTTTGTTCCACTGAATGATCAAACTAATATTTGTGCAGAGGCGTCATGATTGATACTGTGCATGAATGGCTGGTGACCTAACACCCCCCGCCGTACGCCCTTTCGAAAGCTTACGAGGTTTCGTATGGATGCGGATGTACATGATGGATTAAAACGATTAATTACGGATGGGCGTCAATTTCGTGGGAAGGGGGAACACGTAGCTTACTTCCTTCTGGGAAGTAAATAGTGATCCCTTCGTGTTATCGAGAGAGAGAGAGAAGATATTCTAAGATCACTATGAGATATATTGAACAGCTAACCGAGTCTCACCTGATCGCAATCGATAGAAAAATGAACACAGATCACGTTTCCCCGCGGCGGGTTGCGAATCTGACCTTACCAGAACAACAGGACGTTCGGGTACAAGTTTTTTCAAAGTTGAAATGGATCTAGCACGAAGATGAGTCTCTATCGAAGGTGAAACTTGCCGAGCCATTTTGATCCAGAGAACAAATGGCAAAACTCTCTCGGGAACTCTGCGGCATCATCAACACGAAAAGTATCCAAAGTGATGGTATTTGCAGAGAATTTTTAGTCAGGTCTTTTTTCACGGAATGATTTGTCGGCATGTCGTGCCAGGACCGTAAATGGAGCATGGCATGGGGCAGTACCGAAATGGTTCCCAGGCCTTATCGCAGAAGGCCACATTTCAAAGGTTTGAACGCTGAATCGCACGCTTGACGGACGGCCGCGCATCGCAAAGACCATCGCAGCTGAATATCCCGCGAGGGCAAATAGCAAATAACAACGTAGTGAGTGTTCCTCACCCTTCCCAGAGCCCAGTCCAAGCAGCCTGTGACCCCCGGGGTGAGGTGTGACCCCTGCGCGGGAAGTGTTTACCATCATCGGAAGCACTAGTGAGGTCTGACGTTGCGATTTTGAGGACCTATCGGAACATGGCTCACGACGTCCGAAGACGTTTTGGATTGTATAAATTTGTGGCTTTCGCATGCGATTTTATTCCTTATTATGGCTGGTGCCCTAACAACCCCCCTTGCGGCGGCTTGCGGGGAATGATGTAGATGTATTTGCTCGCGTGTAAAATGAAAGGATTTTGCATGAATGTATACGCAACTCACGCATGAATTACGGATGGCATGATTAAGAAGATGGATGAGACTTCTCTCATCCAATATGGAAGAATGTAAACACAGAGTTAGGTAACAGAAGTATAAAGAATTAAATAATAAATTCAGATGGACAATAAATAAAGCAGAAGAAGCATGGTGGAAAAAGCAGAACGAGAATATGGAAAGTTTACAGAGGAAGGGTGAAATTGGTGCTCTATACAGCAAGGTTAAGTTATTATCGGGAAGTAAGAAGGGAAGATCTGTTAGCATTGTGTTAGTTCCTATTCCGAAAAAGGTAAAGGCTACGTTGTGTGAGGACTGCAGAAGAATCAGTTTGATATCCCACGCAGCTGAAGTTGTTCTCAGGATCATCAACGAAAGAATAGAGAATATGGCAAATGATTATTTAGGGGATGATCAGTTTGGGCTTAGGAAGGAGAGAGGTATGCGTGCAGTATACGCAACTGTGGGTTTGCATGGATGAGTTGATTTTGCATGCGGATTTGTTCCTTTTTACAGGTGGTGACCAAACACCCCCCGCCACACGCCCCTAAGGCGTCTTGCGGGGTAATATGTAGATGTAGAAGACTGAAAAAATTGCACTAAAAGTGCACTGCATACAACTTGGGACTCTTTGGGGGGACGACAGAAATTAAAAGAACCAGTAAAGATAAGTTTTTAAAACTCACGACCCATTGCTGAAGAATCCTTGTACGTATCATATCTAGGGATAGAAAATAACTACAGTGTCTTTTACGTAAAAAAATGATTTTTTCCAATTGTTGGACTGCTGACCGGAGGGTCCCGGGTTCGTTCCCGGGCAAGGCACTCTGGGTACCTGCAGCTCAACCCAAGCTAGTTGATTTTTCGGGCACCAGATCTTCCTGGGAAACCATAACCGGCACAGGGAAAGGAACTGGCCCCCCTACCCTGATGTGTGAATATTCACACGTCGTATAGGGCTTAGTACATGGGTGAGCTCTACCTTCACCTACTAAACCGACCTTCGGGTCGATTACTCTGTTTATGGTTATTTGGAATAACGTTAAAAAAAAGTGCTCAATTTATAAGACACGCAGCGAGCACCAAGGTGTTTCAAATGTTAGGGAAAGTGGCAGTGGAGACGTGAGTCGTTAATTGGTGACAGCAAAGGTGTCCGACGCAGTGGAGTGGAAACGACGCATAAGCTGGTGCCCAAGGCGGGAGAGGGTGGTGAGCACATCATCAGCGACCCCTTTCGCCGACTACAGCGGCTAGCCTCACCCCGGGGGACCCGGGCCAAAACCTTCCCCCGTTACCCCCTGCTGTACGGCGAATTATCCTGAATATGGTTCTTGAGGACAGGGACGAACTCACTCCTATTCGGGGGCATGTTTCAAGGGTCTCCCACGTCCTCCAAAGAGTCGTGGAACATTTGGAACCGTCCAACTGCTCGAAAATGATATGCAATATTTCTGTTGTCATTGTTTACCAATCCTAGTATATTCACACACACACACACACACACACACAGACACATATAAATTATTATAAGGTAATCTACCGTTCAAGGTAGGTTTTTGAATGGACACAACTATGAAATAAATATTTTGTAACTCCAAACAAAACCCAATCCAGCAACCTAATCTACATCAAGTCCCTCTTCATCTCTGTGTACTTCCTTCCTCCCTTCATCCCGTCCAACATCCTTATCCTGTTCCTACCCTTTCCTCGCTTGCCCAACATTCTCCCCTCTATTACCTTCTTCAACATTCCACTACCGCTCAATACGCCTTTCATCCGTTTTTCCTGCCTCCATAGGATTTCTCTCAACAAACCCCTCTCCAGTACTTCCTCATTTGTTTTCCTTTCGCTCCATTTCACCTTCTCCATTCTTCTCCACACCCACATTTCAAAAGCCTCCAATCTACGTCTATCCTCCTGCTTCGATGACCACGTTTCCATTCCGTACTATGCTACGTGCTATACGTACTATGCTCATATCAAAGTTTTTACGAGTCTTTTCTTAACCTCCCTACTCAACGTCCCCGTCATCAACTCCCTCCTCCTTGAGAAAGCCTCCTTGCCTAGCGCAATTCTTCTCTTTACGTCCCTACCACTTTGACTGTATTGGTTCAAAACACTTCCGAGATATGTAAACTGCTCTACCTGCTCTATTCTTTCCCCGCCTATTTTAATATTTAGCTTAGCCTTTTTCTTTCTGGAAAATCGCATAACCTTTGTTTTATTAATATTGATTCTCATCCCATATTTATCGCACTGAACCTCCAATTCACTCAACAATGCTTGCAACCCCATGGCTGACTGAGCAACTAATGCTTGGTCATCAGCAAACCTAACCGATTTTACGAATTCCCCTCCGACTTTCATTCCTACCTCCAGTTCTTCCCATGCCTCTTTAATCATTTCCTCCACATATACGTTGAACAGTACCGGTGACAATGGGCAACCCTGCCTTACCCCTCTTCTTAACACTGCCCACCCTGAATCTCCGTTCCCCACTCGCACCTGAGCAGTCTGAGACATGTACAGGTTGCGGATCAGTCTCCTGTCCCTCCAATCCATTCCTATTTTCTGCAATACACGCATTAATTTTTCGCAATTCACTCTATCAAACGCTTTTTCGAAATCTACGAAACAGGCAAATACGTCCTGATTGTATTCTATATTCCTCTCGATTAGTGATCTCATTACTGCAATGGCATCACGCGTACCTCTTCCTTTTCTGAACCCAAACTGATCATCCCCTAAGTAATCATTTGCCTTACTCTCTATCCTTTTGTTGATGATCCTGAGAATAACTTTAGCTGCGTGGGATATCAAACTTATTGTTCTGTAATCCTTACATGACGAAGCGTTTGTCTTTTTCTTAACGTACATAAATATACAGTTATAATCAATCCTTTAATAATTTAATATTTTTGTTATTTCACTTTTTTCTTTTGTTATTTCATTTTCTTAATTTGAAATATTTTCTTTGTATTAATTCTGCAATTTATTTTAAATATAATGCACCAATTTTCTTTTTGTTAAAATGAAATTTGAAATATCACTTCTATTACGAATCTACGCTCTCGTCATATGTCAGTAGGTTTCGCAGGTTTTTTGCAACCCGATCCCATTCTAGCATATGTGTTTGTTCCTGAGGTCGTTTTTTGTAAACAAATTGTATCAGAAAAGTAAATACTTTATTCTGTTCTATATCTGTTCACAATATTTTCGTATTTCTCCGCAAATGTATACACATTTTCACCCTCAACCCAATTATTCCCCAGTGTAGCAATTATTTTTTTTCTCAAATTCCTATTATCACTACAATAATTTCTACACTCTTTGTTGTATTGGTCACTCACGATTTTATGCATTTAAATGACGAGAGGCTACGTGGAAGAGGGGACTATCTAGTTTCAACCTCGCCCCAATGAAGGCATTTTATTATCATTATTACTACATATCTAGGGCTCGATTACAACATGCGATATTCATGCAATATCTTGAAGTGAAATTGAGATTTTGGTCAATAAGATATCACGTCATAACTAACATTATGTGCTCCCGCTTAATTATATCGGGAATATAATAGAAAAATATTCCGCACTCCAAGTCCCACCTCCATGCGAAATTACGACCCGCACCTCTCCCAACCCATCCCGTCTACTCGCAGCGTGTTGCCGAAGGCGCCCGGTGGCGAGGGGCGAGGCCCCGGGATGGACGGCCCTCCCGACTCACGCCTTCCGAGTGCCACGGTCACCACAGCGCCACGCTGCCGAGGAGTAGGCTCCGTGGGTGAGGCGGGGGGTCACGTCCAGGCCAGTTGACCCAGGGGTCGCGGCCTCGAAACTTGCCTGGTACTCCCAATCTGCCTGGAACTTGGTAGTTGGAGATAGTCCATGTAGTCGATTCGGTTAAAAATGCCTGTGTAAGGGACCACGGGGTCTGCTAACGGATTATTAATGTATAGCACAAGAAAGGAAAGAAGAAAACTACGAAAAAACAGATAAATGCGGAGAATCATTGTGTGTGTGGAAGAGAGAAGCTGAATGCAGACATCTCAATTCGAGCAATGAAACCATAGCAAGCCCTTCATCTACTTGGGCAGCAGTACGACTTGGGATGGAAGAATCTCGTATGACATCAAGCAAAGAAGGCGTTAATTGAGGAGAGGAAACTACCATCATCAGAGAACATACGATTGCAAACAAGGAAGCAGTGCGTCAAAACGTTCGTATGGAGCATGGCACTCTACGGATCGGAGACATGTAACATTGGAAAAGTGGGTCAGCGAAGAATACGTAGAAGCATTTGAAACATGGTGCTGGAGGAGAATGCTGAAGATTAAATGGACAGACAAAGTGGGGAACGAGGAAGTATATAGAAGAGCAGAAGAGGATGGGACCATATGGAGAACTCTACGGCAAAGAAGAAATAGGTGGATTGGACACACTGGATGGAGGCCCAGCGATGGCACATCCCAAGTCCAATCCCACCCGGACCATCCCGATGAATGACCATCCCTGCAGAAGAGGATAGGACCATATGGAGAGCTCTAGGGCAAAGAAGAACTAGATGGATTGGACACACATTGAGGCACAATGGATTAGTTAGAAACATAATATAAGGAAAAAATGAAGGAAAGGTCCCGCGAGGAAGGCCAAGAGACAAGTACACAGGGAAAATTGAGAAGGACGTACGTAAAACAGGGAACCTATCAGAGGGTGAGAGGGAATTAACACTAAATAGGGAAGAATGGAGGGCTCCAGTAAACCAATTTTGGAATTTAAATATTGATGATGACAAGACAGTGATCACCCGTAAGTTATGCTTATCGCGAGACAATGTAGCCGAGGAGATTTTTCCCAAAGGCTTTAGATTTTACAGAAGGGACAGAGAAAATAGGATTGGAGGAGGAGTGTTCACAGATGTTCAAGATATTCACGAAAGCAGAAGTGATTATTTCTTTAATAGTGACAGAGAAAGTGTTTGATTTTCCAAAGAAAGCCCCAAGTCGAGAAGAGTACATTTGTGCCCACTAAAGACCTCTCGATTACGGGGATAAATAAATGTTTGAACGAGAAAGAGAGGACGCTAGTTTGAATTCCCATTTACACTTGAGGTGAATTGTAATTGAAAGGAATTTCAATCTCCAATCCATCGGCTGGAAAATTATAGTTCACTTGCAGTAGGCGAGGACGAGGAGCAATCCATGCAACAGCTTCGTGATTCCCCATCACATTCGTAAAACCAATTAGTACCAACACCCACCAAGGGATATAATAAATATACTTAATCTGTTAGCCACAAATTTATCCGAAAACGTACTAAATACAACAACACTTGAAGGACTTATTAATCAGAGAATAGTGCGAGTTAAAATTAATTTGACTGCTAAGAAAATTAGAAACCCAAAAGAAAAATTGACTTGTTTGATCGGACCGTTTAAGAAGGGTTAAGGCGTGAGCTGCAGCAGTCTTACGATTCATTTAAGGAAAGTTACGAAAGACAGTGAGAGTTCGTGGAGTGCTTTTGTCGACGTGAAGCGTGCTGCAATAGCAAAAAATAGATGCCTGGTAAATGGAAGACTGTCAGGACGGAACCTAGTCGGAATAACGTGGAAGTACGTAAAGCATTAATCCACCAAAGGTACTCAAAAATGAGGAGTGCGCGCGAGGACGAGTCTAGCAATACACAAAATGAATGAACACGTAACTATGAAACAGCTGAATCGCAAGCGAGGAAAGCGTGCCGCTAGGCGCGACCAGAATTAAACCCATACGTTGGGTGAATACGTGGACAAAACCCGCAAGGATTTTTGCCATATGTTGGGGAAGTTCAGGGAACAAGTCGATTGCGCCATCCCTAAATAGCAACGGACAAAAACTACCACCAGTTTAGAAAAGTCAAGTACGCTAAACGACTATTTTCTTAGCGTATTTAGCAATCGTTCACTGGAGAAATTGGAATCAAATAGGAGATAATTGACATCGGCAGTGCATGCATTTTATCGATGTCCTGTATGTTATATTTTCGTTTGATAGACCCATATTTTGAACAGTTCTCCCACATGATTTGAATATACGTATCCTGATATTGAATTTTCTTGCATTTAAGTACCTTATTTCGTGTGATTAAGAGTGTATGATCAAACTA
>CM073774.1:105748613-105780483 GCA_037158775.1 Hetaerina titia
ATTTGAGAAGACGCTTAGAAAGAAGGAATTCAATAAGATAACCTTTCAAAACCTGCTGGTTACTCTTTCACCTTTATTATTTTTGAGTGAATTAAAAGTTTACTAAATTTCCCTAAACCTCCCTGATGGACGACAAAAATTCTTCGGATTCTCTTTCAAATTTTCTGCCTCATCTTTTACTTTTAATTCGCTTAGCAATCCGCAACTCCTTCTTGGCATTCGCCCTAGATATCTTGCGATCATAAGTGATCTCAATTCTTTTGTCACCAGATATATCATCCATAATATTTTTTCATCTCGACGTGGCATAGCCTTTGACTTCGGAATGCTTTTCTAACGTCCGCGTTTTACCCATCTACTTTCCGTGTTATCCTTTATAAGTTTACTTGCGAATGAACTCGTTGAATGTTGAGCGCGAGATTTTAAAGAAGTGATTCCACGTATCTCCAGTTTTTCTCATTTTTTTTAAAATTTGCAAATTGACTCTGTAGCACGCGTTTTAGGCCATTGTAGTCCCCTTCTTCGAACAAGTATATTTTTTTAGGATTCTTATTTCGGACCCATGCAGCGACAACTTAACATTTCCTGCTCGGTGGTCAATTCCTTAAATAGTTTCTATAGTTAATGCTCTTCCGGATATATTCGTTTATAAGAAATCAAGAATATTATCGCCCCAAGTTGGCGAAGTGACAAGTTGGTTCAAAGAGTTCAACGTAATAGGATTCGATGGCGATTCGGAGATATCTTCGTCTTTGCCCCCCGTTTGAAAACTATATTAGCTCCAATGAATAGATGGGACATTGAAATCTCCACCGATTAAAACGTCGCGATCATTGTGTTGGGATAAGAAACTGATTTGCTAATTTTTGTCGTCCGGTAGTCTGTAAAATACGTATACATAGATTCTTTTGGATGAAGGACTTTTAATTGGGCACCAAACGCTTTCCAGACCGTTACCTGCAATAACCTCAGCCCTGCTGACGCAACAATTCTTAACTACAACAAAGACACCGCACGCGATTCTATTTACTCTGTAGCTTCTGTAAACGGAAATGGCTTGTGGGAAAATTTTCCCGTCGGCGTTATCACTTTGTTTCAAACTTTTCGTTTCAATTGACGTTTTTTGAAAAATAAATAAAACCACTTTGCTTTTCCAAATAAACGTTTTACTCTCACGACCCAGGTTTCGTTATAGCATAACATCATCAGGTCTGTTATTATGTGTTATTAATTATGTGGAAAAGCAAAGTGGTTTTATTTATTTAATAAAAAAACGTCAATATGAAGATTTTCCACCAAGTTACGCCAGAAACTGTTTTATTTTAGTTTCAATAATTATATCTGCGTCTTTGCTTTAAAGAAGGTGTTTCCGCGACTTTATTTTTTTTTAATTTCGGCAATTAACTACCAACACAGATAATATTTCCTCGACGTAATGACCACTTCAATATTTAATGGGGATTGCTTTCTTTTTATTATCTAATCCCTTGGAAAATTTTCCGTCCGATGCAATCTGATTGGTGTTAAATGAACAATTTCTATCGCTGATCCTCCCCTCATTAAAGTTAAATTATTTAGCGAAGAGGACTTTAGGGACCCACTATTTGACCTACACGCTGACCAACACATTATTCTAAACAAGCCCCTCAGTGCTCGAATATCCAACCCGCAACACACCTGGCAGTCTCAGACTTGTGGTGAACACCGAAACGGTTCTGGGGGTTCCAACAGGACTGGATCGTCGGATGAAGGTCAACGAAGGACGCCCCGATATCCCTGCAGAAAGCACGCAACCTCTGATTGAAGCATTCCACTCGGCTCCAAACCGGAGGTCCACGATCAATCCTCGGGACAGGGCTACAGATCGAGAGCGTCACATCAACCCCCTCGATACCACCCACCCGCTTCACTTCCGAGTTCACATCCCTGAAGGGGATGGCATCGTTGACGCCAACATGAGCCACGACCCGCAGCCTGGAACACTTTCTGCCCGCAGCCGCCGCTCCAACCGTCCTCGTCACCAGGAGAACGCCGCCACTAGGAATGCACCATGCTGTTAGGTGCTGGATCACACCCTCATGGTCTACCCTCTCCCGCAATGGGACCATAACAAGTCTGACGTTACTGCTGCCCATCACTAGAATCCTGCCCTTTCCACTCTGACGGTTCCTTCTGGGTGGTGCTTTCACAAGGGAGGGGGGAGGTAGAACTACATTTTCCACTGGACTACCCTCCGATTGCACCCGACACCCATTGCAGACGGGGATGAGGTGTGCCTTCGCATCTCCCATCCCTCGCCGCAGCGTTCACTTCACGCCGCTATTGCGCGAGACAACTTCCGGTTTCCGGAATGGCACCTCCCCCTCATCAAAAGACCAGACTCCGAGCCGCTCTTCGATCACCCTGCCGCTAGTTGCATTTGGGCGAACCCGTGCGGCCCCATTGGCGCGTCGAATGTTTTCAATTTCACTCAGAGCCTGCAGAAGAGTTACCTTCCCTTCAACTTCTGATCTAATCTCAGACACGATACCCACTGACGCAGCGATACGGATCCTCAGAGCTACGAATTCACCGTCTCAGGGGTACATCGTGACAGAAGACTCGGTAGACGCCATCCTAATTCTATCGAAAATTCCACATCTTTAAGGCAGTGCATATTTACAAGACAAGATTAGCCTAGGAAAAGTTATAAATTGAATGCCGCAAATAATGATTTTCTTAGTATCTGCGAGCGCTTCATCAACATGCAAGTTGATGTCACTAAAAAAGAATAAAATATGAAAGTTATCGCAACAGCTACAACACAGCTGGTAGTTGGTGGGGAAGATTTAAGCTAGACCTCCATGAGAAACGTCCGTTCACATCAACAGCCAATAAAAAATCTACATACCACCCTGTTTATTGTAGTGTACTCTCAGGAGCGCACGTGGCTGTCGATCGGGCACCGCACAGGATACATGATCAATCAAAACGTGCACGCCCACTTCCATGACAGAAGGGGCACAGTAGTCGGAACCCTGTCTTGGCGGTCATCCAGCCGACCGATTCTCCCTCATAGGTGGGTCCACCCGGTTTATATTTCGGGGCCGGGATCGGGTATGGTGAATGCTCGTTCCACAGGTCGAATACGGGTAACGCGACGCCAGCGGAAATATCCGAACCGGCGGATGGCTGTCGCTTCTTTTCAATCCTTATCGTGCAACGAACGCCATGCCCTCGGAGTTTCTACGGTTGGCGGATGACTTCAAGCGGTCGATGGCCCGGAAGATTAAGTGCGATCGAAGGGCGACGTTGCTCTGGGCGATCGGCGGGAGAAGTGCCCGGGCCTCCTCATGGCCCACACGCAAGCCTCATGCCCTCGCCAAACAATGACGACCCATTCTAACCACCTGATGTTTGCAATGTGGAGCATGATGTCGATGTCGACATCTAGTATCGCGTCCACATTGCTAGATCTCTCTCTGTCTTTCCGTCAGATAACTCCCTCATTTTTCGTCCTTCCTCATAAATCCCATCATTTTCAGTGCATCTAACCCTCGAGAATGTCGTCATTTATGGTTTATACAGCTGCAGGATATTTATCACATCTGGTGAAATGTTTCAATAAAGTATAACATATTTCCACTCCTTACTTTAAAGGGTTAGGTGGAAGAAGGGACTATTTAGTCTCAACCTCGCCCAATTAAGTCGATAATAAATAAATAAATATTTCTTGCTACGCATACAGGTATGCGTATATCAATATATATATATATATATATATATATATATATAAATTTCATAGCTGTTGCAATTCAGGAATTATTATCACCGCCACCTCTACTGTTCAAACTATGAATGCAATGGAGCACATAAAAACTCACGAATTATTCCTAAATGCGAAGTCGCCCATATTCCACAATTAAAGCGACGTCACATGACACGACGCATGGGCGGATGAATGCATAGATATTCCTTCGTGCCGATGCCAACCTCTTCAGTTAGGTCTTAAGGAAATGTCACGGGAGAGTTACGGAGTGCGGTGTTGGACAGCTAACTAATTCCCCTTATTTATTAGGTAATCTACCGGTTAAGGTAGGTTTTTGGATGGACACAACTATCAAATAAACATTTTGTGACTCCCCACATAGCAAACTAATCTATATCAGGTCCCTCTTCATCTCGGTGTACTTCTTTCCTCCCTTCATCCCGTCCAACATCCCTATCCTGTTCCTACCCTTACCTCGCTTGCCCAACATTCTCCCCTCTATTACCCCTGCCACACACCTTTTTGGTGGCTCGCAGGGTACTTATGTAGATGTAGATGTATTACCCTCTTCAACATTCCACTACCGCTCAATACGCCTTTCATCCATTTTTCCTGCCTCCAAAGGATTTCTCTCAACAAACCCCTCTCCTCCCCCACCATTTCTAGTACTTCCTCATTTGTTTTCCTTTCGGTCCATTTCACCTTCTCCATTCTTCTCCACACCCACATTTCAAAAGCCTCCAATCTACCAAGCCTCCTGCTTCAGCGACCACGTTTCCGCGCCGTACATAGCTACGCTCCATATCAGAGTTTTTACGAGTCTTGTCTTAACATCTCTACTCAACGTCCCCGTCATCAACTCCCTCCTCCTTGAGAAAGCCTCCTTGCCTAGCGCAATTCTTCTCTTTACGTCCCTACCACTTTGACCGTATTGGTCCAAAACACTTCCGAGATATGTAAACTGTTCTACCTGCTCTATCTTTTCCCCGCCTATTTTAATATTTAGCTTAGCCTTTTTCTTCCTGGAAAATCGCATAACCTTTGTTTTATTAATATTGATTCTCATCCCATATTTATCGCACTGAATCTTCAATTCACTCAACAAAGCTTGCAACCCCTTGGCTGACTGAGCAACTAATGCTTGGTCATCAGCAAACCTAACCGATTTTACGAATTCCCCTCCGACTTTCATTCCTACCTCCAGTTCTTCCCATGCCTCTTTAATCATTTCCTCTACATATACGTTGAACAGTACCGGTGACAATGGGCAACCCTGCCTTACATCTCTTCCTAACACTGCCCATCCGGACTCTCCGTTCCCCACTCGCACCTGAGCAGTCTGAGACATGTACAGGTTGCGGATCAGTCTCCTGTCCCTCCAATCCATTCCTATTTTCTGCAATACACGCATTAATTTTTCCCAATTCACTCTATCAAACACTTTTTCGAAATCTACAAAACAGGCAAAAACGTCCTGATTGTATTCTATATTCCTCTCGACTAGTGATCTCATTACTGCAATGGCATCACGCGTACCTCTTCCTTTCCTGAACCCAAACTGATCATCCCCTAAGTAACCATCTGCCTTACTCTCTATCCTTTTGTTGATGATCCTGAGAATAACTTTAGCTGCGTGGGATATCAAACTTATTGTTCTGTAATCCTCACATGATGAAGCCTTTGCCTTTTTTGGAATAGGAACTAACACCGATCTCACAAAATCTTCCGGCCAGATTCCTTCCTCATAGATACTACGAATCAGTCCATATATGGCCTTCTTCCCACCTTTCCCTAACCATTTCAACATTTCTACAGGAATATTGTCCACCCCCACAACCTTATTTGCTTTCATCTCCTTTAATGCCCTTTCTATTTCATCGTCGAGTATGCTTGGACCTAAGCTATCTTCTTCTACGTCATGTTCCTTTTCTATGTCTAACCTTGTCGGCCTAAGTTCTTTACCATACAGCGTTTCTATATATTCCTTCCATCTCTCTTGGATTTTTCCTGGTTCAACTATTATCTTACCCATTTATCTTTAACTGTTAGCCCAGATCTTGCCTTCTTACTTCCCGATAATAACTTAACCTTGCTGTATAGAGCACCAATTTCACCCTTCTTCTGTAAACTTTCCATAATTCCCCTTACTGACTTTTAATAATCAAACCACTTTACTTTTCCACATAAACTTTTTAATTTTTACTACCCAGGTTTCGTTATAAACATAACATCATCAGGTAAAAATTGACTGACTGACTGATGCTTCAGCACTGCGCCGTTAGGCGCATTTTACACCGATACCCAGCTATGCTGATAAACGGTTGTGTGATATAAGTGGCTTAAGGGCGAAATTAAGCTAACGAATATACTATTTGGTGATTATTAGGATTCATTTAGACTTGTTTTTGCACGTTTGTATTTAAAATGAGGATTATTAGAATAGTCCCATTAAGGTTCTATGAGAGGGTTACCAGTATTTCCTATTGCTTGCTGAAATGTCAGGGCTAGGTCTCTTAGATAGGTTGGTAGGTTCGGTATTTTGAGGTCCTTGTGAATGTCTGAGTTTCGGACGAACCAAGGGGCGTTAGTAAGAGTTCGCAAGATTTTATTTTGAAAGCGTGTCAGTTTGTTCAGGTTTTTTGCAGCTACTGATCCCCAGGCTGGATAACCGTAGGTTAAGATAGGTCGTATCATGGATTTGAACAGAAGTACCTTAGTAAGAAGACGGAGGGGACTCGTGCGCTTTATGAGGGGATAGATCGAGAAAAAGGCCGCGTTGGCCTTGTTAAGTGCATATTGGGAGTGTGCTTGCCAAGTGAGTTTCTGGTCCAGTTGTACACCAAGAAATTTGCAGATGATGCCTGGGGGATCTTTTCCTTGCCGTAGTAAATGGGGGTGTTGTTAGGTTTCTTCCATTTTCTGGCGTAATTGACGTTGATGCATTTTGTTGGGTTTAAGGTAAGTTTCCACTCGCTCATCCAGTTTTCTATGCTGTCTAAGTGTTCTTGGATATTTTCTGCAGCATGATTTGGGTCGAAGGAAGTTGATGCTATAGCGGTGTCATCCGCATAGAGGTAGCTTTCAGTTTTTGGGTGTGAGGGGAGATCGTTAATGAAAAAGTTAAAAAGAACGGGTGATAGAATGGCTCCTTGAGGGACGCCTGCTGTGATGGATCGGGTATTTGATCTGGCATTGTTAACAGCTACAAAGAACGTGCGGTTAGTAAGAAAAGAGTGGATGATCTTAGTTAGATACATTGATATATCAGTTTTGAGCAGTTTATGTATCATGCCAGCGTGCCAGGCCTTGTCAAAGGCTCTTTGGAGATCAAGGAAGGCTACTTGGGTGTGCTTGTGAATGTTGAAGCCGAAAGTGATCTGTTCAACCAATCTTGTAATTTGCTGGGTTGTGGAATGGTGACGACGGAAACCAGTTTGCTCAGGTCTGATCAGGTCTAAGGCCGAGATTTCTTCTTGCAGCCTGTTTAAAATACATTTTTCTAGGAGTTTTCCCATGCAGGGGAGCAGGCTAATGGGTCTGTAGTTAAGGATATCAGAAGGGTTTTTATCAGGTTTTGGAAAGAGGATAATTTTGGCCGTTTTCCACGCCTTTGGGAAGTACGATTGGGTAAGGCAGGCATTAAGGATGGAAAGTAGGTGTTGGATGAAAGATTTAGGAAGCTTTTTGAGGTGATTGTAGGAGATTTGATCGGGGCCCGGTGATGACTTGGTTTTGGAGTGGGAGATTATAGAAAAAAGTTCTTGAGGTGTGATTTCCGGGAATGGGGGAAGGGGACAAAGGGAAAGGTTAGAAACGCTGTTCGAGGCTTCTGAGTCCAACAATGACGTTTTATCATTTTTAAAAATCCATTCAAGGGAGTCGGCAAAGGCATTTGCTTTGTCGCTGTCATCGTATAGTGCTCTCCCATTATGTAGTATTGGCGGGGTGGGTAGCTTTCTCCTGCGTAAGCTGCGGGCTAGGATCCATACCGAGTGGTCCTCATGTGAGAGTGAGCTTATTTTGTCATGCCAAGTTTTTTCTCTATGTGTTCTAATTTGGGATGTTACCAGGTTTCGGAGTGCACAGAAGCGGTTTTTATCTTGGCGGAGATGAGTGCGTTGCCATAGGGTTCTGGCCTTGTTTCTGAGCGAAATTAGGCGCAGAATATTCTGAGGTAGCGTGGGACCTGCGATGGAGACCGGAGAAGGAGGGTAGCAGGAACGATGGATGACGTTGGTTAGGGTACTTGTGAAATCTTGAGATGCTTTTTCTATGTTGTCTGGAGTATTAGTGATAGGAGCAACGAGATTAATGGCCAAGCAGTTTTCTTTAAAATGTTTCCAGTTAATTCTTCTTATGGGTTCTGGTTGTAGGTAGGAAAGGGTAGGAACACAGTAAAATATGGGGCAGTGGTCGGAGGCAGAGTTGTCAAGGTTAATGATTTGAAATGATATATTTGCGGATGAAAGAACTACATCCAGGATATCGGAGGAATGGGGGTGGTGATGAAAGTGGGTGGGGAAAGGTGGTGAGTGAATAGCAAGATTTTTGGTGAATAAAAGCTTACGAAGGGCACGCCCTCGTGTGGTGGTGGTTTTGCAACCCCAGGCAGCATGCTTGGCATTCAAGTCGCCACCTATTATAAGCTTTTGGTGCAGTAGGGATGAGACAAGTCCAACACCGTATATATACATATCTCTGGGCGGAGGGGAAGAGGAGGGAGGAAAGAAAGGATTGGTTGAGCTATGAAGAGGGGGCTAAAAGTCTATGGTTTGAGGCGGATAATATTATATAATTAGCTGGAAGGATATGGTCAATACAATGTTGCAAAAGGCGCACCTGACATCAGAATAGTTGGCAGAGGATTAGGGAAATGATTATTACGAACTGGGAGAACGGCACTTAGTAATTAGTTAGGTGACTCAGTAGCGGGTTGGGAGGAGTCGCTACATTGTTGAAAAAGTCTCACTTGGTTTCAGGTGAGCTGGCAGGGGGTGAGGGAAAAAGCAATAACGGGGAATGTGAAGGGTAAAGAAATTAGTGAAATGTAATTGATTCGGAATCGCGCAGTGGGAAGAAGGCGCAAACGCGCTTCTCTTGATCATCCTTGCGACAAACGAGAGCATCCAAGCGGCGGAGGACATGGGGAAGGAAGCATCATTCACTTGCAACTCTTACTGAGCCACCCTCTCTCACCCTTTCCCTCCCCTTCGGCGGCCTTGCCCCGCACCCTGCAGAAATGTTTCTTCTCTCATTTGTCGAGGTTTTCAACCCGCCCCGAGTTTCCTTTCCACGAATCCGCCTATTGATCATTTCCCTTATGGCAGGAGAATAACAGGTGACAGGTTGACGCAACTCCCAGAAAAGAAGCGAACATTTTTAAGAATTGAGAAGTTAGCTAAAGACTCTTCCGAGGATAAATAAAACGCATTGGAGTGACAGACATCGAACATTAGAAATATATCCGTTAAATGTTGGTTTATAAGTAACAGTAACAACTAATAACCTTCAAAACGGAAATGCACTTCATTTTTAAGTACCTTCCTTAAATGTTCAAAGCAATTAGCGTTTTTTCTATATTGGAACACTTGTGCATTGAACTCTCGGCACTTTCCTCAGTAAAGCATGTACCCAGACGCACTTTTTCAAAAGAGACGACCTGGTTTTAACATTTACGCTCTCCCTCAGAATATACTCCCTCAGAATCGAGGTCCATTCGGTGGAGACTCATGACAAGATCACGGTTCGTAATTGAGGTAGACTAGGCTCTGAACCGTAAACGAAAGTTACAATTGAACAAAGCTATGCAGATAAAAATGTAATACGTAAACAAGAGAAAACAAAGACTTGCTCTCATCGGCGAAATATATACAGATTTACATTCTTTAAAATTACGATTAGTTCTCCAGATTTACCTCCAGGCATCGTTTTCACTGATGTGTGGAACAGACGGTGTTGTTTTCGGTGCACCTTGATGGCGCTGACGACAGCGGCAACCTGCACAACCTCTAGTAGCGGACACTTTCACCAGTGGGCACCACCTCCACGTAAAGAGCAAGAAATACTTTCCCCCGAATGAGGCCAGCAGTAAAACAATCTTCTTTGCGACGGAACTTTAATTTCTGTGAACGGTTAAGGACTTGATCGACCTCACCCTGAATGTTTTGATGAGCTATGGAGATTTCTCCCTCAAATGTCCTCCAGGCTTAAGGGGATAATGATTGCACCATCACTCTAATTATACCCGAAAATTCGTTGGGGTGAGAGGTTCTTCGGCAGTATAAAAGACATGCAATCACTGCTAGCTATAAAAATATCTAATTCCACACAATGTTGCTACACACAACGTCAAAACACTCCATTTAACAGTCGAGAGATAACGCCACACCTCTACCCTTATGTCCGTGTCGCTGTTTGCGAAGAATCGAATATCGCACGACAAAACATGAACAAGAGGATGTATACTCAATTTCTTATCAGCCACTGATACGTCTCATTCAAAGCCGCATTCATGAAATAAATGGAGGAAAGTGCCATAATGTCGAACAAGAGGACAAATTTGTACTCAAGTCTGTTGGTGTAATGAGTTTTTAAAAAACTATAATTCAAGGAGAGAGCACATTTCGGAGACTGTTCACGCTGGTAACCACGGGATTTATCGGATCCATCCCATTTTAAATTCTCTTTCTTGAAAAGATGCTCATAAAAATACCATCGGTTGATTTTTCACTGCGCCATTAAACGACCATTTTGACGATAAAATACACCTGCCAGGATGCGCAATATCGCCGCAGCGCATTGTTCCCGACATGAAAGCAAGGACTCCCATCGACCTCGGGGGATTTTTTTCAAGGCGCCCGCAAACGACGAGTCGGCATTGCTAGCGGGGGTCGAGGGCCGTTGCAGCAAGGGCCGGGTGGAGGGTTGGGCGCTCGGCTTGGTCCACCCACCCACGATCAGATTTTAAATGCGGCTACGGCACTAATGGTGGCGACAAAGATTCCTCGGGAAACGAATCGATATTTTTCTCTTCAACAAAAATTTATGGAAATATTTTAAATAAAAGAAATTCGGCACTTGTCCAAATCCCACTTCAAATTTACTTTCTTAAATATATTCAGCAACTTAATATATGTAAACAAAAAATACCGGGACCGTAAACTTGTTTACGGTCCCGGTTTACTTTACTTGTTTAAACTTGTAAACTTGTTTACAAGTTTACGGTCCCGGTATTTTTTTTACATTGATTCACGACCGTAGCTACGTTCCTTGTATATTTAAACTTAATGTATGTCTTGTGAACTCCCAAAATGTAACGTCAAATCTATTCGAGCATTATTAGACCATAGACATCGGCAGGGATGAAAGAAACTTAGCGATCGGGACCTAGGCGTATATTATAGAAAAAAAACATAAACACAGTAATCAACCCGAAGGTCGGTTTGGTAGGTGATGGCAGAGCTCACCCATGTACCAAGCCCGACGGCGTGTGAATATTCACACATCAGGGTAGGGGGGGCCAGTTCCTTTCCCTGTGCCGGTTATGGTTTCCCAGAAAGATCTGGTACCCGAAAAAATCACATAGCTTGGGTGGAGCTGCAGATGCCCAGAGTGCCTTGCCGGGGAATCGAACCCGGGACCCTCCGGTAGTCGTCCAACGACTACCGTGACCCACAGGAATATTATAGAAGTCATCAAAAAGCTCGCGTGCCATCGCCGAAGTGCGGGGATGAAAATAACCTTGAGCGGTAAGGCTGTGTCAATGATTGGGCGAAATATTAATGAACATCATTTTTGTCACAAAGGCGACAACCATCGGTCATGTAAACTGGTACCTGGGGCACCAAGTTGACATCCCTCGATAACCCTCCATACCTACGTTTACAATATTCCCGAAGCAACCAAATTCCCAAACCAGGAATCCCTGGCTCCCATGTGTCTTACGGCAATCAGGCACGTCTCGATGCCGAGGCACCGGTGTAAATCGCTTTTGAGACACGTGAGGCATGCACGGTTAAAGGAAACTGTTTGAGCAGTAATCTTGTCGTTTGATTACGGCGATTAGGCCAACACTCGACGGTAAACTTTAGGCGCATCTTTCGTGTCTTATCTGAACATGTTTTGACGACGGACATTCATCAGGTTTTAATTGCGCAGAGATGCGTCTACGAGTGAACCAATAAGAACATGGCCACTTTTATTTCCAAACGTCTGGCTGCAATGAATCGCGCAACGCCTATGCAATCGATTTCTCTACATTCAATCCAAATCCCTAAAAAAAGCGATCGTTTTTCAGAATATTTTCTTCTAAATAGGGTTTATCGAATTACAGCTACGTAAATTGTAAGTCTCTTTTTGATAAAACAAAATTCACCTTCATTAAGGTGTTCTCGTTTCCTTAATGGATTTGAAAGAGCAAAATTTCAAATTAAACCGAATTTTATAAGAAAATGTGCCTCTGAAAAGGCTTTTGCCCTTTGCACAAAGTGGCCTGGATCGATCCTATATCCAAAAGAGTGCAACAATGTTCTTTCCTATCATATATCACATATGATCTATACGCTGACGATGTACAAAGTTATCTTCACTTTATCACCATGAACCTCCCCGATGTAATTGCAAATATAAGCTCGTACCTAGACTCACTCTTCACCTGGAGCATCAAGAATTTCCTCAAAATTCATCCTAACAAGAGTCGGTCACTTATCATTGGAACTGCTCTCACAACTCAACTTTACTGAACTCCCGTCCCTTGAAATTCTGGGCTCTCCTGCAGGAGATTAATGCTCCTCCTCTCTTGTATGCCCTTTCATGGAACAGCATCTAACCTTGAGATTGTTTTTAACAAAAATCTGACGTGGACCAATCAAGTAAATAAAAATCTGCAAAAATATACACTGATCTCTTCACTCTTTAAAGATTGAAGAGTACTTCACTCTCTCTTCACTCGTAAAAGCATTCCCTCTTTCTCATTCCGCAAGCAGCTTATAAATGATCTTATATAACCACACTTTGACCACTGCGATACAGTTTACCAAGATTTATCTCACGAAATTGCTTAAGAATTACCACGAACTCAAAACGCCTGTGAACTTTTTTAGCTTTGGTCTCAAGAAGCGACATCATGTCTCTGAAAGCTAATGCAAACTAACCTGGCTAAAACTTGTGGATAGGCGAAATGGGCATATATACCCTCACTCCTCCTCTTTCATAGCAAAAATAATGATCTACCTAAGTACTCTCATGCCGATGGACTTGTCCTCACTAAGAGTATGCACAGTGGGGAACACCAGGGGAAACAATATCTGTTTAATACCAGGACACAGTGACTCACAGCATATCTTTTCAGGTAAACGGCCCGTAGACTCAGAAACACTTTGCCTAAGGACATTAAAAATTGCCAGTCGCTCACTTCATTCAAAAATAGACATACTAAAATGATTCTACGTGACGAAAACACTTCTCTGTAAATCTACCCCGATGCAGACATACAACATCTCAATTCCTCATTACCTTTCCACCATTTCTGACCAACAAAGTCACCTTGCCTTAAAACATGTGATACCTTATTTTACTTTTATATTTATATATATATGTCTATATTCATATACATTTATTGTATGGTACTCCATTGTATATCGCATTGCATATATGTATTACCATATCGTTTTGCACTGTACCTCACACTATTTTATATGCATTTATTGTACTCTACTTATTTATTTTGTGAAATATTTTTCAGGGTTTTCGCAGGTATTTCACCAACCCCTAAATCCTTGTGGGTGTTTTCCTAGAATTTCCTAGAGTAGAATTTTACTAGGGTCTTCATGCCGAAACTCCCTTTAAGATTTTTCCCAACAAATTGCATATTGCACAATGTACTTAATTAAAAAATTGCACATTGTGCTTAAGTATTGTATGTACGAGGGTCAACCGGAAAGTAGTACCCGTTCGTGCCGCATGAAGTGCTGACGACGCGAGTAGCCGCTGGACGAGGTCAGATAGCTTCAGTGGCTTGTCTGCCTTCTCTGAGCCAAGTTGCGTGACGCTAGCATTGCCTGTGTTGTTTCTGTGATTGTTTACAATGTTTAAAAAAATTGAGAACGCCGCCAGTTGTGAAGTGAGGGCAGTGATTAAATTCCTCAATGCAAGAAACGTTCGCCCATGTGATATTCATCGCCAATTAAAGGAGGTGTATGGAGACAATGTAATGGACGAGTCGTCTGTTCGGCGGTGGTGTCGCAACTTCAACGTGGGGAGGGGGAACACACACGACGATGAGCGTTCGGGGAGACCGTCTGTCATTACAGACCAACTGGTGAGCTCAGTTGACGAATTCGTGAGGAACGATCGGCGCGTCACAATTGATGACATCTGTGATCATTTTCCCAATGTTTCTCGAACAATTGTTCATGAAATTGTTAAACACCATCTGCATTATGCAAAAATTTGTGCAAGATGGGTCCCTCGCATGCTTACAGATGAGCACAAAACCAAGCCTATGGCTGCAGCACTGACGTTTTTGGGACGTTATTCTGATGAAGGAGACTCTTTCTTGACTCGCATAATTACTGGTGTCGAAACATGGGTTTGTTATGCGTCACCTGAGAGTAAACGACAGTCAATGGAGTGGCATCATGCTCATTCACCAAACAAACCAAAAAAATTCAAGACAGTTCTGTCCACCAGGAAACTCATGGCAACCATTTTCTGGGATCGACGAGGTGTATTGCTTATTGATTTTATGGCCCGTGGAGACACTATTAATGCCAATGCGTATTGTGAAACATTAAAGAAATTACGGCGGGCAATACAAAATCGGCGGCGAGGTCTATTGTCTACTGGTGTCATTCTCGTTCATGACAATGCCAGGCCTCATGCAGCTGGGATAACACAAAAACTTTTGCAGCAATTCAAATGGGAGACTTTCGACCATCCACCGCATAGCCCGGACTTGGCCCCTTCAGATTTTCATCTCTTTACAAAGCTTAAAGACTTTTTGGCAGGAAAAAGATTTGACAGCGATGAAGAACTTAAAGAAGGAGTGACCCTGTATCTCAATGAGCTGGCGGCGAAGGAATATGCAGCAGGAATACAGAAACTTGTCACACGTTATGACAAATGCCTTAATTTGCTTGGAGATTATGTTGAGAAGTAGTTTAAAGTATCCTCTTTCAAATAAATTTTTTTATGTTTGTTAATATTTACTTTTGTGTCTTTCTTTCACGAACGGGTACTACTTTCCGGATGACCCTCGTATATATACATATATGTTCATATATATGCATCTTGCACCACCGAAAATTCGAGAAACAGTGAGTCCCTCTTTTATATGTTTTAGTTTCTGTGTTTGTCGACTAGTTAGTGACTTTACATTATAAACCATAAACACAGTAATCAACCCGAAGGTCGGTTTATATATATATATATATATATATATATATCGATGATGCGGAAGTACTCACGAGAGCAATATAACTTTTGGACGGCACAATAGAACACAGAATAAAACAGATAACACGTAAAAGGACACTCACACTGTAGATGATTTAAGCTTTCGGCCTACTCCGAGGCCTTCTTCAGGTCAGACTGAAAGGTTTTGAGGGAAGAGAGCCTGGGGAAGCAAGAAGGGGGGCGGAAGGTTTAGGGACTGTTGGGAAAGAAATTAAAGATGGCGGTTAAGGGTGGGAATTTTAAAGGATCGGAAATATAGGATGTATGCGGATTCGCGAGTTCTCACCTCTATGTTGGTGGCTGAATCGGGTAGGGATTCTAGAACTGTTAAGGAAAAGCATTCGTCAAATGATAGGTTGTGTGAACTTGCGTGTAAAGGGATAGGAAGAGAAGAGAGTGAAGCAGAATTACATGAGTAACGGTGATTGTTCATTCGGATGGATAATGGGGTAATGCATTCGCCTATGTAGAATGAGGTGCATTGTTTGCACGACAAGAGATAGATAATATTTTTTGAGAGGCAATTAGCGTGGGAACGGGGTGAAGGGACAATGAGGGGATGTGGGGAGAGGGGAGCAGATCTGATTAGGAGACATGTTTTACATCGGGGGCGATTGCAGGTAGAGGAATTATGTGGAAATTTGTCAGGGCGGGGTGTCAAAGGGTTGGTGGATCTCAGAAGGTTTCTGAGGTTGGCTGGTCGTCTGTAAGCGACAGAGGGGCATTGGGGCAGTAAGGATGTGGTCGCGTCATTGTCATGTAATATAGGATAAAGTTCCTTGAGAATGGTTTTCAGTCTGTGGGATCCGGGGAAATAGGTTGTGCAAAGGTTGAGTCCAGCGTCAGATGCGGGGTTGTCATTCTGTGGTGTGTGTGGTCGGGTGGAGCGGTAGATTTTATCCTGTAGGAGCTTTTCTGGGTAACCGCCTTTGTGGAGTGCATGGTGTAGATTGTGGAGGTATTTGTTGAGGGTAGCTGTGGTGTTGCAAATCCGATGTCCGCGGATAGAGAGAGAGTTGGGAATTGAGCGTTTGCTATGAGAAGGATGACTACTAGTATAGTGTAGATATTGTTGATGGTTAGTGTCTTTGATGTGTACTGAAGTGGTGAATTTGTTATTATGAATTGAGATGTCTGTGTCAAGAAAGGTGATGGTGGAGTCTGAAATGGACGAAGTGAATTTAACAGTGAAAGAAGAATTTAAGGCCGATTAGAAATTGTCAAGAGAATCAGAGCCGTGTGTCCAGAGCATAAAAATGTCGTCAATGTAGCGGACCCAGAAAAGAGGTTGGAAGGGTTGCTGTGAAAGGAAATTCTCTTCAAGGTGGCCCATGAAGAGATTGGCGTACGATGGCGCCATCCTCTTTCCCCTCGCTGTGCCTTTCGTTTGGAGATAAAAACAGTTTTGGAAAGAGAATGCATTTTTAGTCAGGACGACAGTGGCGAGATTGAGGAGAAATTCGGTCGAGGGGCACTGGGGTGGGGGGTGTAGAAAAAGATAGTGTCGGAGGGAGAATAGGCCTTCTGTATGGGGAATAGAAGTATAGAGGGAGGTGACGTCGATGGTGGCCATAAGCAGGTTGGAGGTGGAGGGAATGGAGACAGAGTTTAAACGGTGGAGGAAGTGATACGTGTCTTTCGTGAAGGAGGGCAATGAGAGTACGATAGGTTGTAGGTGGTAATCAAGGAATGCGGAGATTCTTTCGGTGGGAGAGTTGAAACTAGAAACTATAGGGCGACGGGGGATGTTGGGTTTGTGTATTTTTGGGAGGAGATAAAACTGGGGTGTTCTGGGGTTTGGGGGTGAGAGTAGGGATATGTCTTGGGAGGTGAGGCCTTCTTCTGGTCCAAATTGGAGGAGAAGAGACCGAATTTCCTTTTGGAAGTTTGGAGTAGGGTTGTCGGTGAGAGTGGTATAGGTGGATGTGTCGTTGAGGTGACTGAGGGCTTTGGAAATATAGTCTTGGGTGTTTAAAATTACGACTGAGGAGCCTTTATCGGCGGTAGTGACCACGATGTTAGGACTACAGTGTGAGTGTCCTTTTACGTGTTATCTGTTTTATTCTGTGTTCTATTGTGCCGTCCAAAAGTTATATATATATATATATATATATATATATATATATATATATATATTCATTCAAATTGAAATAGAGATAAGGAAAATGGTAAAGGAACACATATAAAGGACAAACACAACAGAGGTGGGGATGGCGGATGTGAGCAGATCACGAATGTAAAAATATTTTCCTCGACCGGGACTTGAACACCGGATCTCTCCACTTGCCGGGCGGATGCTCTAAACCACCTGAGCTATCGAGGAAGAGTACTTTTACATTGAAATCTGCGATCTTATAAAGCGCCAAAGTGCTCCGAATCATTGCCCAGAAGATGGCGTTAGGGAGCTGTTACACCCACCAAAGGAGAAATTGACAAACACAAGAGGAGAATGGACAGTAGGTTAGCAAGCATACAACATCATAAAGGATAGGAACGGTGCGTTTCATGGCACGCAGAGCCAGAAGAAGAGACGAGCCACATTGGCCAAATACACATTCAAACACGAAATACCGCCATATGGCGAATAAATATTCATTCAAATTGAAATAGAGATAAGGAAAATGGTAAAGGAACACATATAAAGGACAAACACAACAGAGGTGGGGATGGCGGATGTGAGCAGATCACGAATGTAAAAATATTTTCCTCGACCGGGACTTGAACACCGGATCTCTCCACTTGCCGGGCGGATGCTCTAAACCACCTGAGCTATCGAGGAAGAGTACTTTTACATTGAAATCTGCGATCTTATAAAGCGCCAAAGTGCTCCGAATCATTGCCCAGAAGATGGCGTTAGGGAGCTGTTACACCCACCAAAGGAGAAATTGACAAACACAAGAGGAGAATGGACAGTAGGTTAGCAAGCATACAACATCATAAAGGATAGGAACGGTGCGTTTCATGGCACGCATAGCCAGAAGAAGAGACGAGCCACATTGGCCAAATACCACCCACCCACCTCTGTTGTGTTTGTCCTTTATATGTGTTCCTTTACCATTTTCCTTATCTCTATTTCAATTTGAATGAATATTTATTCGCCATATGGCGGTATTTCGTGTTTGAATGTATATATATATATATATATATATATATATATATATATATATATATATATATATATATATATATATATATATATATATATATATATATAAGAATGGTGGAAAACTCAATAATGCGAGGATATGGAAAGTTTTCAGAGGAAGGGTATAAAGATAATATTTGAACCAAATAAAATCCAAGAGAGATGGAAGGAATTTATAGAAACACCGTATGGTAGAGAACTTAGGCCGACAAGGTTAGACATAGAAAAGGAAAATGACGTAGAAGAAGATAGCTTAGGTCCAGGCATAGTCGACGATGAAATAGAGAGGGCATTAAAGGAGATGAAAGCAAATAAGGCCGTGGGGGTAAACAACATTCCTGTTGAACTGTTGAAATGTTCAGGAAAAAGTGGGAAGGACACTCTATATGGACTGATTTTGGATTTAGAAAGGGAAGAGGTACGCGTGATGACATTGCAGCAATGAGATCACTAATCAAGAGGAATATAGAATACAATCAGGACGTATTTGCCTGTTTCGTAGATTTCGAAAAAGCGTTTGATAGGGTGAATTCGGAAAAATTAATGCACGAATTGCAGAAAATAGGAATGGATTGGAGGGACAGGAGACTGATCCGCAACCTGTACATGTCTCAGACTGCTCAGGTGCGAGTGGGAAACGAGGATATGAGAAGTTTGCAGACGAAGGGTGAAATTGGTGCACTATATAGCAAGGTTAAAATCATCATCAGGAAGTTAGAAGAAAAGATCTGTCTTAACAGTTTGAGAAAAAGTTGGGTGAGGTAATAGTTGATAGAGAATATATCCAAGAGGGAAGGTAAGAATGAATATATAGAAGAACTCTACATGTCTCAGACTGCTCAGGGGTGAGTGGGGAACGGAGAGTCCGAATGGGCAGTGTTAGGAAGAGGTGTAAGGCAGGGTTGCCCATTGTCACCGGTACTGTTCAACGTATATGTAGAGGAAATGATTAAAGAGGCATGGGAAGAACTGGAGGTAGGAATGAAAGTCGGAGGGGAATTTGTAAAATCGGTTACGTTTGCTGATGACCAAGCATTAGTTGCACAGTCAGCCAAGGGGTTACAAGCAATGCTGAGTGAATTGGAGATTCAGTGCAATAGATATGGGATGAGAATCAATATTAATACAACAAAGGTTATCCGATTTTCCAGAAAGAAAAAGGCTAAGCTAAACATTAAAATAGGAGGGGAAAGAATAGAGCAGGTAGAGCAGTTTACATATCTCGGAAGTGTTTTGGACCAATACGGTCAAAGTGGTAGGGACGTAAGGAGAAGAATTGCACTAGGCAAGGAGGCTTTCTCAAGGAGGAGAGAGTTGATGATGGGGACGTAGAGTAGGGATGTTAAGACAAGACTCGTAAAAACTCTGATATGGAGCATAGCTATGTACGGCGCCGAAACGTGTTCGCCGAAGCAGGAGGATAGACGTACATTGGAGGCTTTTGAAATGTGGGTGTGGAGAAGAATGGAGAAGGTGAAATGGAGCGAAAGGAAAACAAATGAGGAAGTACTGGAGAGGGGTTTGTTGAGAGAAATCCTATGGAGGCAGGAAAAATGGATGAAAGGCGTATTGAGCGGTAGTGGAATGTTAAAGAAGGTAATAGAGAGGAGAATATTGGGCAAGCGAGGAAAGGGCCGGAACAGGATAGGGATGTTGGACGGGATGAAGGGAGGAAAGAAGTACACAGAGATGAAGAGGGAACTGATGTAGATTAGGTTGCTGGATTAGGTTTTGTTTGGAGTTACAAAATATTTATTTGATAGTTGTGTCCACCCAAAAACCTACCTTAACCGGTAGATTACCTGTTAATAATATATATATATATATTGAATATATATATATGTATGAATATATATATATATATATATATATATATATATATATATATATATATATATAAATGAATATGATATATACTTGAACGAATATATATATATATATATATATATATTCATTCAAACATAGAAATAGGTATAAGGAAAGGGGATAGGAAAACACATAAAAGGTGAACACAGGACATGTGGGGAAGGCGGTTTTTGAGCAGATCACGAAAGTAAAAATATTTCCTTATCCGGGATTTGAACCACGGGCCTTCCACTTGCCGGGCGGATGCCCTACCACCTAAGCTAATAAGGAAACCTGATTTACCTTGAGATCTGCGATCTTATAAAGCGCCAAAGTGCTCCGATACATATTGCCCGAGAGATGGCGTTATGGAGCTGTTTAACCCACCAAAGGAGAAATAGACGGGACACAAGAAGGGGAAAGGATAGTAGAAAAGCATTCATACGGTCTTATAAAGGATAGGAACGGTGCGTTTCATGGCACGCATAGCCAGAAGAAGAGACGAGCCACATTGGCCAAACACATATTCAAACTTGAAAATCCCACCATACGGCGCACAAATATTCATTCAAACATAGAAATAGGTATAAGGAAAGGGGATAGGAAAACACATAAAAGGTGAACACAGGACATGTGGGGAAGGCGGTTTTTGAGCAGATCACGAAAGTAAAAATATTTACTTATCCGGGATTTGAACCACGGGCCTTCCACTTGCCGGGCGGATGCCCTACCACCTAAGCTAATAAGGAAACCTGATTTACCTTGAGATCTGCGATCTTATAAAGCGCCAAAGTGCTCCGATACATATTGCCCGAGAGATGGCGTTATGGAGCTGTTTAACCCACCAAAGGAGAAATAGACGGGACACAAGAAGGGGAAAGGATAGTAGAAAAGCATTCATACGGTCTTATAAAGGATAGGAACGGTGCGTTTCATGGCACGCATAGCCAGAAGAAGAGACGAGCCACATTGGCCATACACATATTCAAACTTGAAAATCCCGCCATACGGCGCACAAATATTCATTCAAACATAGAAATAGGTATAAGGAAAGGGGATAGGAAAACACATAAAAGGTGAACACAGGACATGTGGGGA
Organism: Hetaerina titia; assembly: GCA_037158775.1. Taxonomy (NCBI): domain Eukaryota; kingdom Metazoa; phylum Arthropoda; class Insecta; order Odonata; family Calopterygidae; genus Hetaerina; species Hetaerina titia. The sequence goes on from CM073774.1 coordinate 105,769,904, forward strand.
AGGCGGTTTTTGAGCAGATCACGAAAGTAAAAATATTTCCTTATCTGGGATTTGAACCACGGGCCTTCCACTTGCCGGGCGGATGCTCTACCACCTAAGCTAATAAGGAAACCTGATTTACCTTGAGATCTGCGATCTTATAAAGCGCCAAAGTGCTCCGATACATATTGCCCGAGAGATGGCGTTATGGAGCTGTTGGCGGGATTTTCAAGTTTGAATATGTGTTTGGCCAATGTGGCTCGTCTCTTTTTCTGGCTATGCGTGCCATGAAACGCACCGTTCCTATCCTTTATAAGACCGTATGAATGCTTTTCTACTATCCTTTCCCCTTCTTGTGTCCCGTCTATTTCTCCTTTGGTGGGTGAAACAACTCCATAACGCCATCTCTCGGGCAATATGTATCGGAGCACTTTGGCGCTTTATAAGATCGCAGATTTCAATGTAAAAGTACTCTTCCTCGATAGCTGGTCGTGCCTCTGTTTACCGAGTGTCTGATTTCGCCGGCGACCGAGGCGTCGGCCGCCGGGTTTTGGTGAGCGGCACTGCCGGACTCTCTCGGAAATCGAGGTTCCGATCGTGTTTTGTTTCGAGCGGCGGTTGACCGCCTAGTTCTTTCAGAAGCGTGAAGTTTGACTCTCGACTTCTTCCGCCGGGAAGACCGTGCCTTCGTTTTGTTTACTGGTTCATAACTGACCTTGACTGCTAGCTTAGGCTCCTTTTTGTTTTGCTACCGCCAGGTGCGAGTAGCGGGGAGGGAGTGTACACGAGTGATTGTTTTTTTTCTCTCTCTTTGGAGTGGTTATCCACTTGGCCCGCTCTCCTTTCTTTCACGCCGGCGTGCTCAATTTGATCATTTTTCAAAATGGTCATACGTCGCGTAAAAACGCTCGCCTTGCAAGTTGACGAGAAGGCGAAACCCCCTACTCCGTTGGAGGTCCACCTCTTCACACTAGAGTCGCTGGGCCTCACACCCGAAGAGATAGTGGCGATCCAATTTGGATACAATCGACATTTGATATTCCTGAAGTTAGCAAACGAAGCTGCAATGACTAGGATTTTAGAGAATACTCCGCGTAAACTACCGTTTCCGTCCTTAAGGGATCAGAGGACGACGATAACTATTGACGAAACCTCGGGCAGCCCGTGTAATGTCAGGATTCTTTGTCTCCCCGTGGAGACCCCATTGGAAGACATAACAAGCGAGCTCCAACGTTTTGGTAAAATCCATCGCTCGTGGGAGAACAGGTGGGAGGGAGAAAAGTTGGCGCGGGTGCTTACTGGCACCAGGGTTGTGCGGATGACGGTCGAGAGAAATATCCCCTCGTACCTCCACATCGGCGGTAACCGGGCCATCATCATATATGAGGGTCAACGTCGCACTTGCGCCCGCTGCAACCAAGAAGGCCACGAGCGCAAGACCTGCCCTCGGAACCAGGGAGGAAAGAGCTATGCGGAGGCAATGGTCATGGCCTCCAGCCCGAACACCACCGAGGAGATGGACGAGCCCGAGGTGGCTGTGGAGGAGAGGGCGCGGTCCCTGCTTTTTATCGAGGGTGCGACCCCCGCTGATCCCGCCGACTCCCCACATACCCCTTCATCTATAGGAAAAAATCAGAGGGAGCGAAAGTCGTCGAAAGAAGAAAGCGATGCAAAAAAGAAGAGAACAGACGACACTGATCTCCCGAGTTCAAACCGTAATCTAGCTGCAGTCCCTACCTGCTCGCCCACTCTCCCACAACCGCCGGCCCCTGTCCTTGTGACCCCGTCAAGGGAGGATGAATCATCCTTCGTCCCTCTTTCCCGCGGCCACGCCACCGATACCCTCCACCTACAATCCCCGCATCACGGGCTTCCAGCTCCCCGAGAACCAATAGTGACAGATTCATTGGATTGTGAATGGCCCCCATCCCCAACGGCTGGCCCCCCGATCCCGCTCTCACGGACACTCGATCAAGATGTCGTCGGTCTTCCCAGGGAACCTCTAGAGGCGGACCGAATCGAACCATCCTCCTTGATTACTGCCGACGGGGTCCCTTCGGCAGATGACCCCCAGTCCGCCACCCCGGTCCCTCCTGAGGGCACCTCCCGGCCCGAGACGGGCCCCAGCTGTGCTCGCTCGAGGAGGCCCCCCCGTGGAACGCTGCCGAACAACCAGCTCTTCGTGGAGACCACGGCTGGATCTTCCTCTTCGGACGAGGTCGGGGGGGAGGGATGTGGCGACAACTCGCGACCTCGATCGTTGACTCGTCGGACGAAGCGTCCCGGGAAACTGCGAAGTACTCGTCGCCCGGGTTCAAGCCGCGACCGGAGCGACGTAAGCCACGACCAAAACTCTGGTAAGTGATGTCCGGTGCCCATAGATGCCCTATCGCTTCACCAATGAATGTCATTTCGCTGAATATTGCCGGCATTTACAGTCACTTAAAAATTGCAGTCCTCCAACGTTTTCTCCGCGATCTCAGGGCTGATGTAATCCTCCTTCAAGAGGTGAAGGAGGGCATAGTCTGGGATGCGAACACTTTTCAGGCTATCGGCAATTTCGCCGATTGTCATTCTGGCACCACCACCCTAGTCCGAAATGGCATTCCATTCTCTCATGTTCGCCGCCACGCCTCGGGTCGAATAACGTCTGTTATCGTGAATGGGATCCACATAATCAATTTTTACGCTCCCTCTGGCGAGTGTGCGAGGGCAGAGCGCGAAACATATTTTAATGAACTTCTCCTCCCCTACCTTTATCCCTTCTCGGGGAAGGCCATCTTGGGTGGGGACTTCAACTCCATTTACCGCCGAGAGGATAGTGCCTCGAACAGGGATAGAATGACATACTACCCAAGCCGAGCACTCTCACTGATGCTTGACTCAATTGGAGCGATTGACGCAGTGCGTTCTTTCTGCGCCGGTCCCGCCCCCTTCACGCGATCAGGACATAACTCTCGGACGCGGATCGACTACCTCTTCCTCTCGGCATCACTTAAGAATGATGTCCAGAGAGTGGACACCCTCCCAGTGTCCTTCTCTGATCACTGTGCGCTGATCATGAGTGTTACATGCCCGGATACAACCCCCGCCGCGCGTGCCCACCGCTGCGGCGCCGTGTGGCGCATGGACCTCCGCGTTCTGGAGGACGCCACTCGCCGCGACTCCATCCGCAGCCGGGTGTGTGAACTGATCGCGGCATTACGTCCTGGTGCAGACCTCGCGGTATGGTGGGACGAAGTTTTCAAACCCCGAATTGTCACACACATCAAAAGGCAAGCTTTTGAGTGGCGTAGAGAAAAAAATTACACCATCTCCTTCTACCGCCGGGCGCTGGAGGAGCTCCTGCGTAAGGATGTTGCGCCGGAGGGTTTCCACGCCCAAGTGTCGTCACTTAAAAAAATTATCCTTGGCCATGAACTTCAAAAATACGCTCCCCAAAAATGGCAAAAAGAATTAGAGACAGATATAGGGGGGCCCCTTACGCTATCCGAGCTTCGGCGCTCGGTGAAATCCAACTCCGGCTCCGTCACAGACAGAATCCCTGTCAGAGAATCTGCCACCGGCGACACCGACCTCCTTATGGAAGCGACCCGGCACTTTAAAAATATTTTTAACAGGTATCCTCCGTGGAAGGAGGGAGACACACCCCCTCTTCCCCCTCTCCCTATGCTGTCCTCAACCCAAAAAGCGGATCTAGGTCGAGACATGAGTTCAGACGAACTGGACTGCGTCTCCTCCATGTTCCCTAAGGGCAAAGCACCCGGCTTGGACGGCCTACCCTTTGAATTTTATTTCGCGTACTGGGATGTTCTTAAACCTATTTTAACCAGACTTTTTAATTTCATTTTAAGTAGCGGCTCTCTGACTGCAAGTCAGCGGACCGCCGTGATAACCCTTATACCAAAGATTACGCGGCCCAAGTCGTTCAACGACTTTCGTCCAATCGCCCTTTTAAATGCCGATTATAAGATATTGGCACACGTCTTGCGCTATAGAATGACGGCTGTTGCCGACTTAGTCCTCTCTCCATCCCAGTACGCCGTGTCGAAAACGCGAAACATTTTCGATGCCGCACTGCTAATTCGCGACGTCATTTTTTCCTCACCCTTGTATGGCGATAGTTTTCTAGCAGTGCTTGGAATTGACCTTGCGAAAGCATTTGATCTGGTCCGGATCGAATGGATCGTAACTGTGCTCAAGACGATGGCCTTCCCCGAGCACTTTTTACGTGCCGTTTTAACGATGTACACCGGTACATCTTCTAGAATTAGAATAAAGAATGCCACCTCACCCCCCATTCCCGTCTGTAACTCCGTCCGGCAGGGCTGCCCGTTGTCAATGCTGCTTTTTGCTTTTGCCATAGACCCCCAACTCAGGCGACTTCAGAGCAGTGGAATCGGGATACGCCGTCACAGCGCTGTCTGCCCGGGCGTCGCATACGCTGACGACATAACCCTTTTCATAAACGACCCGTCCCACATGGCTCTCGCCCACGACATTTTAAAGTCATACGAGCAGGGTGGTCTCTTCCTCAACGGTCGGAAATCCAGGTTTCTCCTGCTGAGGGGAAGCCCGCCACCGACCTCCATCGGTTGGTCAGAGTCGCCCTCTCTCAAAATCCTAGGGTTCTGGTGGGAGAAGGAGTTGGCTCCCACGATTGAGCGGAACTGGGGAGTTATAGACCGCCATATAAAATGGAGTGTTGGGAAATTTTCACTAACTTCCCTCCCGATTGTGACCCGCGTCCGCCTCCTGAACCAGATTGTCTTCCCGAGGCTATGGTATGTGGCCCATTTGTGGCCCTTACCCCCTAAATACAATGCATACTTCATTAAAGCGACTAACCAAATGATCTGGAACGGCTACGTAAAGAAAGTGTCCCGCAACCAGCTCTATGGCCCTTTTGAGCTAGGTGGGCTCAATTTAACGGACACAGCTCTAAAAGCAAAGGTGGTCTACGCGAAGCTCGGCCTGCGCGTCCTTGGGGGTGACGACGCGTGGCGAAAGGCACTCCTCAGGGTCGCGTGGCAGGCACTCGCGCAAGACGAATGCCACCGGAGGGCTTTTGAAGAAACGAAAAAGGTCGCCTCACTCCTGAGAGATGGAGAAACAATTACGGTCAAGACCCTGTATCTCAGAGCGCTCGCCGAGCAGGGAAAAATGACATCAAAAAAGACATTATCTTGGAAAAACTGGGCGACCAGCAGAGTGAACGACAAGGCGCGTAGTCAAATGTTCAACCTAATCGCGAACTTGGTCATGACGAGGGAAGTGAGGCATCACCTACGGTTAGCTGATTCGCCCCTTTGTCCGTCATGCCGTCGAATAGACAACGCCGCGCATCTGATTCTAGGCTGCGGCGAAAAACTCAGAGAATGGGAAGCCCTGAAAAAGATATATAAAACCTGGGACGTGTTCGGCGGTGGTGCCATTACAGACATAAATCTGATCACCCTGAACTTTCGGCTCTTTCCGAGTTTCAAAACTCTAATTATGACTAATTTAATCGTGGAGTTCATACAATTAAGAACAGCGAAAAAAAATTCCGCAAAAGGTATGCAAGCATTGGTGGAACGGATGTGGCTGCCCACGGTGCCGGACACACTTCGCCAGTGGTTGAAGAGTTGTTTCACAGAATGTGTTTAAAACTAATCGATAACCCTCACCATATATAATGTATATCTTGTGAACCTAGCCTCATTATTTTCTTCAACAGTATTGCATATGATCTCAATTGTATATGCACATTTCTAATGTATGTAGTGTAATAATATGTATGTTTGTATATGTTTTTTTCTATGTTTATGTATATATATGTGTATGAATATATCTATGCATATATTCATAAGGAAAAAGATTATTCTGTAACCAAAATCTATAAGCTGTTATTATGTAAAATGTAAACACTTGCTGTGTAACGTATAAACTGAACCGAATAAAAATTAATTGAATCATTAGCTTAGGTGGTAGAGCATCCGCCCGGCAAGTGGAAGGCCCGTGGTTCAAATCCCGGATAAGGAAATATTTTTACTTTCGTGATCTGCTCAAAAACCGCCTTCCCCACATGTCCTGTGTTCACCTTTTATGTGTTTTCCTATCCCCTTTCCTTATACCTATTTCTATGTTTGAATGAATATTTGTGCGCCGTATGGCGGGATTTTCAAGTTTGAATATGTGTTTGGCCAATGTGGCTCGTCTCTTCTTCTGGCTATGCGTGCCATGAAACGCACCGTTCCTATCCTTTATAAGACCGTATGAATGCTTTTCTACTATCCTTTCCCCTTCTTGTGTCCCGTCTATTTCTCCTTTGGTGGGTTAAACAGCTCCATAAAGCCATCTCTCGGGCAATATGTATCGGAGCACTTTGGCGCTTTATAAGATCGCAGATCTCAAGGTAAATCAGGTTTCCTTATTAGCTTAGGTGGTAGGGCATCCGCCCGGCAAGTGGAAGGCCCGTGGTTCAAATCCCGGATAAGGAAATATTTTTACTTTCGTGATCTGCTCAAAAACCGCCTTCCCCACATGTCCTGTGTTCACCTTTTATGTGTTTTCCTATCCCCTTTCCTTATACCTATTTCTATGTTTGAATGAATATTTGTGCGCCGTATGGCGGGATTTTCAAGTTTGAATATATATATATATATACAGACATATGAGACATTGCCATTCTTTTCTTACTTTATATCGCTTTATAGTTCCTCTAATTATGCATCAGGTGTTATGTACTTGACGAAGGGTTAAATGGAAGAAAGGGCCTTAAGAGTCTCAAATTCGCCCGGATAAAGACATTTATCTCTCTTTCTCTTCATTGAAAAACAAAAAGAAATACGCAACTAGCAAATGGAAAACTCGAAGGTGGATTTGGCGCAGGATGGAACGAAAGGGAACAGCAATGGGGATGCATTTTCCTCAATTCCTAAGGGAAGCAAAAGGCATTCAGTACTCCGAAATATGGCGCCTCTCGGAATGAACATGAACTTCATCAGTGGTTTCGGAAAGCATTTTCCCCTTCGGAGCCACATTCGAGAGTTTTGATTCCGAGGCACACCGAGCGCGCGGTTTCTGCATGTCGACACGAAATGCCACGAATTAGAGAATTCGGTCACGGACGGCTAGGACGCCGCTGGATCCGCAACCGCCGAGGCCCAAGGACTGCGACGGCGGAAGAAGTCGGACCAATTACCCCGCCGAGATTTCGTAAATCGCGGATTTCTGTCGAAGTGACCGCCAGTCTCGTGGGCTGCTGCGACGATATTAATTCCAGTTCTGACGCGGACACGGCGAAATCCTGGCAGGCGCGGGATACATTAATTGATACGGGCACCCTACGGAACCCCGTGATCGATATTGAGCCGAAATATCGCGTGGGTTGGCAAAAATCCCCGCTTGTGATTCGCGGGAAAATAATACTCCGCACTCGAAAGGGTGAGTGCGGTGGACTATGGGCGGCGTCAGGCTTGGCTAGGGTTTTAGGTCCGTCGGGTGTGGTCAACAGAACCAACATCACCAAGGACGAGGGTCAGACATAATTAATAAAAGTGGGAGGGGCCGGGAAAGAGCGCAGTCGGAGACAATGAATCAACCGAAATAGTTGGTTAGTGAAGCGAATGTTCCGAGTATATCGGGGGACACGACCGAATGTCGCTCTTAGAACAACGCGGCGGATGTTTCGAATGTTCCGAATAAGTGAAAACTCGGCGTGGTTCCGAGGGCGGTGAGCGGGCGACGGCCGGGTTCGCTCGCGAAAAAAAGAAGAGATCTGGCGGCTCATTTCGAGTTTAAGTGGCGGAGAGAATTGGGGCGGAGGCGCTCACACACGCGCGCGCGTCGAGGCGATTTCTATGGAAACGGTGGGCGGGAGGGGTCCAAGACGCCGCGGCAAAATTAGTGTGGATTTAAGGGGATGGGAATGTCCCAATGAAAGGGGGAGAGGGGATCTTCCGAGGACAGAAGGGAAGGCGAAGGGATGAACGATCGGTGGGACATCGACAGCCTGTTGGAGGGGGGAGAGAGGGGTTGGGGGAGGGAGAGAGGGGTTGGGGGAGGAAGAGAGGGATTGGGGGGAGGGAGAGGGAGGGAGAGAGAGGGATTGGGGAGGGATAGAGGGGTTGGGGGGGAGGGATAGAGGGGATGGGGGGGAGGGATAGAGGGGTTGGGGGGGAGGGAGAGAGTTGTTGGGGGGAGGGAGAGAGGGTTTGGGGGGAGGGAGAGAGTTGTTGGGGGGAGGGAGAGAGGGTTTGGGGGGAGGGAGAGAGGGGTTGGGGGAGGGAGAGAGTTGTTGGGGGGAGGGAGTGAGGGGTTGGGGGGGAGGGATAGAGGGGTTGGGGGGGAGGGATAGAGGGGTTGGGGGGGAGGGATAGAGGGGTTGGGGGGGAGGGATAGAGGGGTTGGGGGGGAGGGAGAGAGGGGTTGGGGGGGAGGGAGAGAGTTGTTGGGGGGAGGGAGAGAGGGTTTGGGGGGAGGGAGAGAGGGGTTGGGGGGGGGAGAGAGGGGTTGGGGGAGAGGGTAGCGGAAGGAAATGCCGAGCAATTAGCGGCAGACAAACCCTAGCGGCGTCTACCACCAAGCCCAAGATTCGACAGTTATATCGATTTGCCGACAGCATCGAAACACGATTCTTTCCGAGAGAGAGTGGCAGGCCCCCTTGCCCTCCCTCGAGGGCCGCCCGCCGGGCTTGCGAGGGTGGGCGGGAGGGAGGCTGGGGGAGCAACATATAATTGGCAAAAGCATCGATTTTCGATAAGGGCCACTCGCCCTCCTCGCGGGCAGAGGCAGAGGCAGGGGGGGGCAACGCGTGGGTGGTTGGGGGACTCCCTCCGACCGATGATGCCTTCCGCTCAGAGTGAAACCCGCAAACACACATACACACACACACAAGGCACGGGTCGCCGCCTGGACTGGCGGGGCAATGTTGACGTTGCCCGTGACGCGATCCAACGGCAGAGTGGATGGATGATTGGAGTCCTCGCTCTAAGAACCGACAAATATTTTTCACGCCCATACACGCTTCGTTTGCCTCGATTGGACCCGCATTTCTTTGCACAAGGATCACGGCTCCATGTTTCCAAGACAGCAAACGAACCGTCTTTAGGAGGCCATGCAGAGTAAACATTCACGCAGATGTAATGATCATATGCAAAATGTGGACGTATTGTTTTAGGGTTACAATGCCAGTCCTTGTGATTAAATGTATACTAACTTAATTAATGATATGTTTAGTCACACATAACACTAGGGATGGAACGGAACACTATGGAATTTGTTTATTAGGAGATAAAAGTCGAGCAATACAAGAGTGGAAGCTACTTTAGAGAGTATTTTATTGGTCAGAGTAATCGACACCGGAGTAGAATAATTTGTTGGTTAATCATGAATTATCATTTCTCTCTAATGTGAAAAGCTCATACAAAGTTAAGCCTGAAACTATACCGCCCCATAGTTGGTTTTGATACGGAGAGGCGCGGTTATGTTGTTACGGCGCATGAAATTCGTACACTCGGGGTACATACATCTAGTGTACACGGTTAAATTACGTACAGGGTACAGGTATTACAAGGCACACCCTGAAATAATTGACGGAGCCTTTTCACACCTCGCAGGTACCAACAAAATAAAATGTTACAACAATTTGGGGTCTTATTAGAATCGTTCTACAATTAAAACGATGAAGATAATCTATCAAACAACATTACAGGCACTACAATCTACAGATTTAAAGGACTATTCCAAGCATGAAAACTGTAACTGAGAATACATATGGAACGGGTAAACAGATGGGAAAAAAGAAATAGAATTTATACACAAATGAAATGAAGTATTCTCCGCAATATTTCAACAAAATTATAAAAACACTTCGGTCTGTCATCTTAATATAATTTATGCATTAAAAATTAATTCAATATTCTTCGCAATATTTCAGCCAAAAATGAGAAACTTTTAGTCTGTAATCCAAGCATGTAGGCATCCATCGTTTCTTCACCAATCCTGATTCTGGGTTTAACCGTAAGTTCCCTTTTCCTCTCAGATAACATCCACACCACATACATTTAGCTGCAATGCCATGGTTTTAATTTTTTACGCGAATTGACCGGTAAATGTGAGTTTCGCCCACCCATACGGTCTAAGATGTGCCCTAGAACATCATAGGGCGGGCAGTGATGCGTTCTGGCATCCAATCCAGGCTGGCCTGACCTAACACCCCCCATCACACACACATACTATGCGTCGGCTTGCGGAGTATTATTCGGATGTATATGAGATCCCCAGCAAGCTACTTGCACAAATGAAGGAAAGAGTGATGGCTACAAACGAAACTACATTAGGTAAACAACATTTCCTGAAAATCATTAACGATTATTCTGTTTATTTATCGTATTTTTGGCAAAATGACGTTCCATAACCTCTTGGTTCCACGGCTCTCTAATATTAATTTCAAGGTCTCCCTGATAATAACTTCACGTTCTCTCCTACTCATAATGGAGCTTTTGATGAACACGTGTCACAAAATAAGTCCCACTTCTAAATCATACACACGAGGTTTAGTCTCCAGTCTAGGCTTTGACGTGCGAATGATTGCCGGGGTCATGGTGAGAGACTGT